>JAAAKG020185328.1:0-25381 GCA_010014905.2 Druon quercuslanigerum
CCTCAAACAACTTAAAGTCTATATGTTTTATCTACTTTATGCCCCGAAATCTTATATTCACGAATTCAAGTTTTAAATAAACTTGAATTTGCCGTATTTTGTGTAAAAAAAATGTTTAAACAAATTATTCTTAAAATTTTGGCTTCGTGAGTCTCTTTGTAATTCAATTACTAACATTTTGAGCCTAATTTCGTCTGATTTGGTCCAGATTTTCGACCTGTAGGTGGTTTTGAACGAAATTATTGCTATATCCCCAATGTGCGACCCCGAAAGGGAACAAATCTTAAATTGACATTGAATTAACCATAAACAATTGGAAGCGTTTAAATGTATAGACTAAGTTAGACATACATTCTGAAGATTTAATACAGGTTCAGTATAGAAAGGGCTGAACGATTTTAATGTTAATTTTCCCATGAAATTAATAGGGTAAAGTTTTAGGAGAAAGAGACCAAGACATTGAACTTAAATAACGACCATGGCGAGCAGCCCCTGCAATAACAGAGGGGGAACCTATTTAAAAAGTTCGGAACTCCAGATTTTGAAATGGTCGAGAGTCGATTGCCAAGTTTGCATGATTGTAATGTAGGACTAAAAACGAGAGGTATTGGAAAGAGAAGACTGTAAACTGAAGAGCGAAGAGGAATAAGAAAAAGGGAACTCTTTTCAGAAGGAGTGAAAGGTATATAAAGGTAGTGGAGGAATAAGAGCTGAATAGAGGAGAGAAAAGAACAGGAATGAAGCAAAGTGGCAAGGGGGGGGGGGCTCGCCTGTTGAACAACCTGTGATCACGTTATTAATTGAAAGAGGGCCGCCGATGCTACCGGCTACGCCAAGGTTTTCGTAGTCTGTGGTTCAACAACATGTCAACTTCATTTTTTATCTGATTTAAACTAATATCTGACTCCATTGTATATTTCTCTTAACGCATGTGTATATCATTAATGACAGAGAACGTCAATATCTGATCATGCGACAAAATATTATTTCATAATTTTATATATTTTGATCCACTGACATGGTCTTGTAAATCTGGGCAAAAATATACAAAATGTACGTGTAAATTTATGTGGCTATTTAATTGCTTATTTACTTTAGAATGGGATCAATGGCTTCGTACCTTTTTTTGTTATGAGCAATATGTACATGCTTTTGTTCTCATGATACACACTCTTTAAATTGTTAGAATCAACTTTCTTTAGAATGAAACACACGATATACAATCTGAGCCAAGCTGCTACAAAAAGCTTAAAGGATGGAGAAAGACCTGTTAAAAAATTATCAAAGTTACTAGACATTTCACACTTTGAATCTTTTAAATTAAACAAGCTTAAAACTGAAACCCTCTTAAATTAAATTATTTCAATCGGAAGCGACTGAAATTTACTGTTTTTAATTGAATCCCTTCATATGACATAATTCTACTTCTAAAGAAATGTTTTAATATAATTGCAAGACAATTTAACTTGCTAACATCAAAAAATGCTAAGTTTTAGCTTCCATTCCATAATGTAATTATTTTAAAACAACGGGTTTCGATTATGTGGTTTGAATTAAAGGTAATTAAAATTTAATTGTTATAAAACAAATCTCTCGAAATGCAATAATTTTCCATTTAAAACTTTCAAAATGTAATAATATTGTAGTTTGAAATATTCAAAATGATTAAGTAATATAGATTAAATAAATATAAATCCTTTTTAGTAAATTTATTTCTTCATAGCTAATTGAGGTAAAGTAAAAATCATCTATAACAAGTATGAATAAGTATAAAAAATATTATTATAGCCTTTCCGAAAGAGAATACTCAAAATTTTAAAAATTCTTTGAAAAGTCAATTGCTTAATTGGATCTAAATTGAATTAATTTGTCTCAACAGTTATCTGTATTTATTATCTTTATAATTAACCGTGGGCGAGTGATAATTGGTTGGCTAGAACTTAAGCCAACTTTTAAAACAAATTCCTGTATTTTAGAGTGTAATCATGAATTTTAACGAAAGTCAATAACTTAAATAGGCTTTTCTGAAAAGTTGCCAATAAGCACTTGATTCTGTGGACAGAGCAAGTCATATACGGAGTTACCCGAACTTGATTATATATTGCATGGAGCAGTCGATTTTATTATTATCAATTGATTGCTGGAACATTCAAAATTTAAATATTGCAGTATATAATGAGTTCATTTAGGAAGTCTGTCCAACTCCCTATTATTCGAGTAAATGTATGGTTGTTAAAATTTAATAATTCTGTAAGCGTAAAGAATCAGATTAAATTAAAGTATTCATTATTATTAAATTTTTAAATCTCTTTTTTTAATTTCTTGAAGAAGTAATAAACAAATAACAATCATTGTTATATTTTAAGAAAACAATCAATATTCAAATCTCATGAGCAAATTGTAAAAATCTTAATGTTACCTACAAAACATGTTTATTAAATAAAGAAGTGACGATTTTTTAGATATGAGATACGAATATTTCACTTAGCAAAATCGATAAATTGAGTGGATATATCAATGTTTAGTTTGGTTCATCCGTAGCGATATGAAAAGATTTCTTTTTATACGATTGAAGCAGGTGTCAATCACTGAGCAGCTTACACTACGCATAATAAACGAGATTCTTCGAGTGCTTTTTCTCGTATCCTTTTGACTCTTGCCTTTTATTTTCTCAGACGGTCTTAAAAAAACTAGGACCTCAAGTGTGCGTCACGCGATTCCCGCATAAGTTCGCCTTTGCCTTCGATATTTTCATTCTTATATCGGTCACAGATCGACGTAGTATTAATTATAAGCCCAAATCGAACGCTCATTGCGATTTCCATGGCTTTCGATCACTTTTTTTATTGCATGCCACTTCAATGATTTACAGATCACGATATCAACATTTTAAGGACGAGCTTCGAACAATGAAAGTCCAATTGCTCCCTTTTTATTTTGCTGGCTCAAATTCATTAAAAATGCAAAGTAATCGTGCAAATGAAACTGAGAAATTTCAGTTTAACTTTCGCCACTGGAAGACAATAATAAATGAGTACAATCTTTTCGACTTTGATTTATTGTTTTAAAATTACATACTTTTTTTAATTGCAAAGAAAAATGATTTAGCAATAAATATGACGAATAATATTTAACGAGAATAGGCAAGTGTCTGCATTAAAAGGGCCTAAATGGCTGCATCTATAGTTATATATATAATGAGTTCATTTAGGAAGTCTGTCCATTCCCTATTATATTTTTAGAGATATTTTTAGTTTAGGAGAGATTTTTTTAAGTCAGGGTCAATCTATAGTATAATACGTGCGCATATGGCACTCGATATTTTTAGATGCGTATCATTCGAAAAGCGGTTTTTCGAAGATCTAACTCGAACAAAAAAACCTATATGATCTATATGACCGTAACTCCATATCGAACATAAGGACCCTTTTGATGCACACGCGCACATATATTTACTACTCGTTACTACAATATTGACGACTGCTTTCAACTGCTTGACCGTTTTGATTCAAGTGAGGAAAAATAAATCTTCTTTTTTAATTTGTTTAAAATTATTATTTTTTAACGCGTCAATTTAAATTTTTGAAAATTTTCAGAGGAAACTGTCCAGAAATCTCGTGGTTCCCGCTCCGTCCCTTTTGGAAAGGGCAAAAAAATATAAAGAAAAAAGAATTTTATTTTTTGTACTTGATATAATAAACGGACGAAAAATATAATAAATAAGTAATTTTATTCGATTTACTTTCGTTACTTCAGTTTAGAAAAAACCTCCCACTCGGGTGTGACAAATCGTAACGGTGCTCGGGATGGCACCTATAATTTTCAATTTCTTCGCATTTTTAACGCATTGAATTAAAACAGGGAAAGCTGAAGAAATAAAAAATTGAACGAATTCAGTTTTTTCAAAAATGATACTTTGTTCTTTGAAAGTAAATTTTCTAAACAAACATAAACTGAAAGCAGTCAAATTTTGTAACAAAATTGCACGAGAAAGCTTAATAAGAAGTCAGCTAAATTAATATTAATATGTTTGAAAAATGTATTAACAATGGAATAAAACCAATTCCGCAAAGTTTGTTAAATGCTCTTCGCATATGAAATTTTTTATTGAATGTTAAATTTCAAAACTTCTCTTTTTTAATTAGTGAGATTTTGTTCCCTTATATCCAGAAAAGGATATACGTTCGTATTGTTTGAAGTTTATGTTTCATTTATAGTGTAGTCGAGTAGATTTTTAAAGTCACTCAAATCGTAGTTAGGGTAGTTAGGCAGATTTGTAGTTAGCTATATTTCACTGTGTGTAAATTAGAATGTGAATTGGGTTTTTTTTCTTTAGTTAACCAGAGTGTACTCTGAGGTCGGTAAAAAGCGACAGTTTACAAACGAAGGAGCATTAATGACCCGACGCAACTTTCTCTCGGAAGCAGCTCGGAACTCGATTGCAAGAAGGCGAGGCAAGGCCCACCACCGCTTGCCTCCTCTTTGGTTGGCTGTTGCTTGCTTGCCACTGACCAGAGCCTACGATTTATTACAGCTTGTACCACGCGATCGCGTCCGACATGAGAATTAAAGCATCAAAACCGAGTGCCAATGTACGCGAGTATCTCGCGATCAATAGTATACGCCCGCGATCCTACTGCAGTGTCTCTTTTTTGAGTGGAATCGTAAAGCAGGACAACCTCGGACAACGAGACTCGCGATCGTTACGCGACCGGTCATATTTTCAAAGACGCTCCAAGGCGAATTCCTCAACACTGTCGAGTGCCCGAACCTTCAAGATGTAATTTTTCATTGTTCCGCGTGGCACCTTAAAAATCGTTCCAAGCCATATCGCTGTATGTAAATCACGAACTTCATAACTTGAATCAAAAAGAATTGATCGGCGCGAATGCAGTATGCAATTTCGAGTTTTAATTAAAATGTCAACTGTTATTATCTCACTTTACTTTATAAGTATACGTTTATCTTTAACATAGTCCTTCAAATTTCCTAGATATCGCTTGTCATTTTACTCTAGTGATCGAACTATCGAGGGGAGGTGTCACGTCTCTGATTATGTCAAAATACAGCAAACATTTTCTGTTATAATAAACGCATTTGTTTATCTTGTCTTTAAAAATTAAAAGTTTTAATTCAACTGGTCCTAAAGTTTCTATGGGGAACAAAACCTTGCCTAAAAGAGAATTATTATAATTCGAGAATGGCAGTGACATGCCGTAAATTTCACGCTGTTTACTTAATATAACCTTCTTTACGCTTATTACAGTCATTGTACTGTTCGTAATGTCCGTACCTATAAGGTACGTGGTTTTGACACAGCGCGTTCGCCCAGAAAAGTAAGTCTGGTCTAGCAACCCCCGAGACGAGTATTACGAGTGGTTCATAACTATATATAGATATTATACATATATATATATATATATATATATGTAATATATAGATATCTTCTTAGTGTATAATGTATATACTAGCCTGAGGCAGTGACCTGTGCGATAATAGCGCATTCTCCGATTTGATGTCTCTAAACACGAGGGCAGGGACAAACAAGCGTTATCGGAAGTCGCCCCGTGGAGTCCTATGGGAGTCCCCGAAGCTTACCAGGTCGATACAAGTTCGACAATCAGCGGAGCATAAAAAAATGCATTGCCCAGGAACTTGAAAGTCTAGAAATCACTGTTCCTCGAATCGAGCATCATAAATTTCATAAACAATACTTAACAAAAATTGATGTTATTTATATTCTTCGTTAAGATTTAAATTTTCTAGCATTTTATGCGAGATAAATTTGACAAAGATATATTGAGGTATGAGAAAAATTGCATTTTGGTTCAGAGCTTTATTTTATGAAAATAATTTTAATCATTGCACATTCAATCCCAAGATGTGACGTTTTAGTCCAAACAGGTGTAAAAATATTACGCAATGGAAAAATAGCTGCAAACTACATCAATATTAAATTATAAAATTATCTATGCATTCACATTTTTCTACGTATATATGTTAATTATTTTTCCACTATCCATAGTTTTAACACCCTTTAGAGTGGTAAAAAAGTGACACCTTGTAATTTAGTGTAGGATTTTTAAATACTGAACATTGGGGTGTATTATTTGAATCTGCTTAAATGTAAGTTATTTACTAATTATTAGAAATAGGTTTAAATTTTGAATGAATAAAAATTAATTTATACACTCCAATTCGATCAATTCATTTAGGCGGATAATTTTTTTAAATAATTATATAGAAATACTAATCTTTTACTAATTTAGAGTAAAATATTTACTGACTAAATTAGTAAACAACTTGGAACCATTTGAATTAGTCAAATTTTACGTTCCTGAGTGCATTCAATTTTTAATTTTTTGACTGTGGACTGTTAGAAGCTCAAATAATAATTCATTCTTAAAGTTGAACATATTGAAGATTATGATTGATTTATAATACCTTTCAATTTTGCTTGGTTTAAGTTTTAAATTGACCAAAACTATTTAAAAACGAACGATACAATATTTTTATGGCCTAAGAAATATGTTCTTTTTTCAACAGAATGTACTTAAGTATAAAGAAAATCAAGTTTAGATCAATCTAAAAAATGTATAACGCCTTCCTCGCATTATTCCCTTCGTCACCTAATGAGTCACGCAACTTACTTCCATTTACTTGAGACAATTAAAAAAGATTTTCTTAGGCCAAGAACAAATTGTATCGTCCACTTTCGTAACGATATTTTTTTCATCCAATGTCCTTTTTTTCTGTACTCTTTTATATCATAAATTGCCTTTCCATCTTACACTGTACACCAGCCCTGATCTCGCCCCTGTATATACATAATAATATAGACATACTCACAACTTGTAACGAAATTATGCATATATGAAGGACTCACCTGTAACAAACAAACAACATGATATGTTAGTCCTAGGAATAATAAACATGAAAAGTACATCATATCCTTTATAATCCTATAGTACAGTCGCTAATGGCTCTGGCAGTCAATTCGATTATAAACATTAAATTAATTAAAAAATGAACATAAAAGTTGGAAAATTTCATAAGATTCAATTAAAAATATTGGTGCACTCATCAAATGCTGCTAAGAATAAATTGCAGTAATGTGAAATAATGTTTTCCTCGAAGTTCGAGATATCTCTGAAAATATCTAAAAATAAAAACAGCAACAAAGTTCCTTTTCCTGATTTCGACAAAATAATAATTGTGCGATTTTGTTATTAGCCAAACATCTCTTCTTTAGTAGAATGTTCAAATTTAGGAATATCGTAATTTTTTAGTTTTGTAATGATTTTAAAGTTTCCTTTTCGAAAAGGGTTAATCTGTTTTTTTTATTTAGTTTTTTGGTTTATTTTGTTTTGAGAATAGTAAGGGTCATAAATGTTCTTAAAGTGCAAAAGTGCTTGTTTATCTAAGCAAAATTTAATAAAAATATTTATTTTCCAAAATTGGAAGATTTATCAATGTTTAAAATTTTTTTTATAAAGAATAGCACTTATAGCACTAATAGCACAGCAAAACTGTTTTACTTTCAATACCTATACATTGCGGATTTAACAAAAGTAAGTTTTTTTCAAATTTGTTAAAAGAAAATTGTTCAATCTTGATTTTTTGAAATTTTTTACACCACAACTGAGTATAACTCTACTATAATTTATGGCAACTTTCATTTTCATTTAGATAAAAAACGTAATTTTCACTGACATTGTTACTCGAAAAAAAGTATATTGCAAGATTTACAGTTTCGCTGTAGAGTTCATCAAACTAGGTGAGAAATTTAACAGCTTATAATTTCGCTTACAGTTTAAAGGGGTACATTTTACAGTTTTTATATAGTTCTTTTTACAGTTTTTACTGCACTTAAACCCTCTTGTGGTTTAAAACTGTTTAGAACATTATAAAAACTTTCCTACGTTTGAATTTGAAAATCTATAGATACTTCTCTAACATTGGAATAATATCTATTAGATAATTCTATTCATCGCCAAAAAATAATTCAGTATATTTACAGTAAGTTGGACAAATTAATATACTTGCAAATATAATAATCCTTGCTTCTCTCATTAATCACTTAACACGTTGACAATAGACTAAATGAAAAGGGAAAGAAGTAAAATTTAATGAATAAGATTTTCCTTTTCTTCAAACATTATTATTATTATTGTTGATAAGAAAAATTAGTTTGTGTTTCTCTTGAAGAATATGGTACACGTCGCATGCGACGATATAAATCAAAGTTAGCACTCTAGTATAAATATTCTAAACTTTAAAAAAATGCAATTATTTTGTTGATCGGAAGATCTTAATTTAATATTATAACGCGTTTCTTACATTTCATGTTCTGAATATCTCTCAAAATTTTAAAGTAGGTGAAAAGGGAATACAATCAAAGCGCATGAATAGCTGTCCCTATTATGTTCATTTTTGAAATCGCTCCTCTCATGTGGACTTTGTTGTTCTTTTTTTCCCTTTCCTTTTTTTTTCATTAAAGACTGCCAGCCGGTGGTCCGGAGGATTCTTTTCGATGTGCGAAACACTTTGCCAACTCATCGTACGTACATTGACTCAGGGCCTTGTACTAACAGGAAACCTGAATTAAGGATCCTCGATGATTCTCCGTATCCACTCATAGATCTCAACATCCTTAGCCCAGCCCAGCGGGTCTGATGTGATTCCTCTCGCTGGCAACGTGCGCATACCTAAATACCGTTCCTCTTCTGCTCAGTCCAACTTTCATCGTATCGCTGAGGATTCAGGAAAATGATCGTCTCGTCTGATCAGCCCTTCCTACTTCTCTGGACCTCAGAACATTGTAAAAGAAATCGTGTTCACGACTAATAGCCAGGAACATCCTCGCCGTTTCTAGATAGTTTATGTATTCCTCATATCAATTATAATAACTTCAGAGGAACTTTGAGGAAGAGAAGAAAATCAAATCCAAAGAATGACTATGACTAAATAGGTAACAGATAAAAAAAGGGCCAGTGATTATCTATAAATTCTCTCCTAGGGAGGTTCTTTTGGTCGTTTAGAATCTGATTAGTCCTAACTGTTTCTAAATATTAATGTAACTTACCTTCTGGTTTAAATGCTTATTAGCTTTTTAGCCTACAAAACTCATAACTGTGATCAAGTTATAGGTTTCATTATACGATTATAAAGAAGCTTTCTTTACGTGAGAAGAATGACTATTTTTCTTTGGCTTTATGATGCTCATTACGCTTGGTATGGTTCAATTTCAAAATTCCGAGTCGTTTTAATGGGTTTTCCACGCCAATAAAAAAAAAAGCTAGACCATACATTTTACATTGACAGTCCCATTTCAGAAAAATTAGAAAGTTTGAAGTGAAGAGAAAAATATAATTGTATAAATCAAAGCTAAGTAAACTATGATTTAAATTAATTTATATAATTGAAAATATCTTTGAATATAAGACTTTCAGACTGGAGTTTCATTACAATTTTTAAATTTCAACTCAAGATTCTATAAATCATAAATTATAAATCCTCCGCCCTCAGCTGCCTCGTCACTTCAAATTTTTATTCCATTTCGAAGATAAGATTTATAAAATTTTAAAATGCTTTCATGGTAGCTTTAATTTCGAAAATTTCGTTAATCATAATAAAATAAATGTATAGTTTAGATTAATTTTAAACTTGAGTTTTAATAATTTGGTTAATATAATATTAAGAAATTTTTTTTCTATTTTCTGACCTATTTTTGACAATTTGTAAAATGTAGTACTTTTTTAAATATGGCCTTTCAAAAGTGGTGTCCAACCTTAGAATCCTTGTTTAGCTACCGGCATATTTGCCCTATTTAAGAATTAAATAAATACTCATATATAAAAACAGCTTGATGTGTTGGACACTTTAAAAGGGTCGAAATTCAAACTAAAACCTATTAGTTTAACCTGTGCAAAAAAATGCATTACCTGGTATCAGGTCTGGCCCAAGTCTGGCTTTACATAGACTGTCTAGCCTTAAAGATGTAGTGTATGCAGGTTTGGCGGGAGTCTTGCCGAGGTTTGACTTGATTTAGATCGTCTAGTCTGGAAGGTATGGCCTGTCCAGCAGTAGCACTGATCAGCTAAATACACTTGTAGTGAAAAATGATTTTGTCCAAGTCCTTATCAAAATAAAGGGTATCCAGCTAGCAGAAGATCGGCCTCCAACTAACGGCTAACCAGACGGTCAGGCCTGGGGCTAGCAAAAAGAAAAATATACAATTTTGGCCAGGCCCAGATCAGACCATCTGGTCAGCGTCATGACTGAAGATTTTTGAAGCACCAGAAAATTTTTCCTTACGGGATGATAGGAAAAATTAAAATTATGACCATTCTTTATTCAAAGCTGAGTTATGATTTTTCAGTAATCATGCACTCATGCACACGTCCAAGCCTCTGACATACTGTTTACTGTCATGAAATTTTCCGCAGTCTGACGAAAATTCCGTAATACCAGACAATACAGCTACATCTGATGGTGTGATTTAAAAAAATAAACAAACATGCGACTTTTAATTATAATTTCAATCTGAGCTATTAACGCTTTTAAATAGAAAATGCACAACTTTCTAAACTTTCGATTAAAAAAATTAAAAAGAAGCGAACCACACCAGAGAACAATCTGAAAATTCTTATTAGGCTATAAGCCTGTCACGAAAATGTGCCCACCCTTTTAATTTACGATAATAACAAAACTCCCCGCTAAGAGTTTTGGTACACTGATATTTTTCAAACATTTTTAATAGGTATCATATCTTTAATAAACTTTTTTACAACATTTAAATTAAATTTCTTAAAACGTATACGAATCTGCGTCACTTAACCTTTATTTGAACAACTTTCGATAATTCTGTAGGGATTTTCGACAAAGGGTTGATCGTGACAAAAATGACCAAAAAACTTTGTGAAAAATCGAGATTCTACTATTCTTCCAACATCTATTGTCAAACCACTTAGGCTTTGGTTTTTAAATAAAATAGGGATCATTTAACGCAAATTTGTATATGTTTTAAGACAACCATATAATTTAAAAATTTTCAAAAATTGTGTTGAAAATATGAAGCCTATGTAGTCTAAATGTTTAAAAACTCCTTCAGCGGAGAGCATATATGGATTCTCGTATTGCAAGCCAATGAAGAGGTCAAAACTCTCCACAAAAAAGCCATACTCATTTATTTTCGTCTCATAAAAGAACCACCACCTTCAAAAGTGTTTATACTGGGAAAAATTGCAAGGAGGAAAAAATGTCCGGCGAAGATGAGGTTGGGTGCGAAAGGGGCAAGGACCTGAAATTAGTCTTTTCGCTTGAATGGCCAACTTCCATAATTTCCTACCGTGCTGTAGTACTGACGCAGACATTTCGTTAACAATTATATGTAACTGCTTTCGTGACAATGACTCACATCAGCCAACCGCGCAAGGCGCGGATGACATACGATGTAGTAACCGCTGAGCCAGCAACAGCAACCTAAACCTTTAGCCCACTGTCTGTAAAGAATCTAGGTGGTGCAGGAGAAAAGAAGTAGTTGGAGAAGGACGAAGAGGACGAGAGAAGTGGTGGATGCCGGGAAGAGTGAGGAGGAGAGGCGGTGGACAAGGATGTAAATCATAATATGTAAATTCGTGTGATTTCGTCTGGCTCTCGCCGTGGCTGGCGCTCCAAACTGACGGTCGTTTCGCGAGAATTCGAGAAGATCTCCTAGGGGCCTGTTTCGCAAAACTACGCAAATCCACAATTGGCGTTTTCTTACTTTCCCACGCAATCGTCGCAAGTTATACTTATCCTTAATTGCAGCACGGAAATACCTTTTAGCACAACTACCAAAATGTATTGCCAATTATTTAACAGGTGTATCATCCACACATTTGGTCTATTATAGGTCCAAACAAGATAACCCAATAGACCATTTTTGATCTCATTTCTTGGTCAACCAATTGATAAAATTGTTTATTTTGCTCCTTATTCACTTGCCCTAGACCTAGACAGAAAAAACTAGGTTTTGAATTTTGTTTCAGCTCATTTTCATATTTTCTCATAAACTCTTTTTGAACTGCAGCTGTGCCCGCTCTCATGATCTATGTCAAAACTGAAAAACGATTGCTTTCAATGTCCGATATCGCTTGAAATAAAACATTTCTGATTTAATTTTTTTTCAACAAATTTTTCGCAATTTTTTTGTTCAAAATGAAATCTTTTTTTCTGTGCTCGAGGCGAGGATGGGAAAGTCATTTATGATATAAAAGAAGTCATGATTGACAATAAGCGAGATAAGTGATATATATATATATAATATAATTTACATTATATATATATATATATATATATATATATATTCTTTTTTCGATTGAGCTTGGTCTTTCATACGTTTAATGAGTACTGTTTTTGTATATTCTTGAGCTAAATCTAATGGAATTCTCTAATTTTCACTTTCTATCAAAGGATTTGCACCATATTTCAAAAGGGCTTCTATTGCCTCAGTGTTATTACTTATAACAGCTTAGTGTAATAACGTATTTCCATTTAACCCAAAAATTTATCAATTTATAGAAATACTTAGTAGTAGTAAGTGTATGAACCGCCTCATCTAAAATCTTCATCACGTTTTGATCCGATAATTTATCTTTTTTCTTAGATATTGCACTATCGCGTTCAATACAGTAGTGCAAGATAGGGTATACTATCTTTTTTTCTTCCTTATTGATAAGATCTCCATGTACAGGGGTTACATAATTTAAGTTATATATATATTTATAAAACTTGTTGATAGACAAGTATGAATGTGTGAATGAGACCCTAGCTAGAAGGGATATAAGAAGCCATAGAAACACGAGAGACTGCATGAAAAAATGCATGGACGTTAATGAAGCTAGAGAAGTATGCCAGGACAGAAAAGTATGGCGGAAAATAGTTAACAAGAAGAGTCTCAGTAGAGGAAACGATGCCTGAAACGAGACCTTGGATACTAATGGACCCAAGTGGGGATCCTCACATGATGACTGTGAGGATCTTCACTTAGGGTGATTGCTAGAGAGATTGATCAGAAACCTGGGTCGGAGTAGTGTTGCGGAATGAACATGATATTTAAATAAATAACACGAGAATTCTAAATCAATCTGAAATTTCTATAACCCCTTCCTCACACTACTCCCTTCCCCACCGAGTGAGTCACGCCTACCCCGAAAGGAAAACGGCCTAATGGTGTAATAATATTAATAATAATAATAATAATAATAATAATAAATGGGAATCGTAGGAGGATAAGAAAATGTGGAATCTTCCAGATCGTTTTATGGGGTTGAGAAAGGATGATATATTGCACTTTTTATTGGATTCTATTGAAGGCGAAACGAAAACCTAAATACGTCTGGATACATTCGCGAGTAGACAATACGTGTCGGAACGATTGGAGTTTCCTATCCCTAATATCCGACGAGACCGCGACCGCGTACTAAGCCCAAAAGTTAAACCGTAGCTAATCGCGATTAACAGTCCCTTAGTGAATGGGTGAGTGTCTCGGCGAATTTCGAGCCGTCGCGTTCAGTTGAGGGTAAAATAAAGGATTGGATAGAAGTTGTTCTCTGGTTCTCCCGGGTGATTGTTGAAGAGCTAACAGCTGCCCACCAGTGTTCTTAGGTTGGAAGCCAAGTTGAGCCGAGTTACAACCAGCTAGCCACGTAAGGCCTACGGCTAGCATGCAGGAACCAGAATGCTTCGCGCCGCCATCAACTCGAGAGAGACTCGAGAATCGAGTCGAAGCGAGCCGAGTCAGGATGGTCAGAACCTAAGTCTCAAGCTGAGAGGCTGAATTTCATACTCTATACCTTTTATATTACCATTGACTATGCGAAGTGATGGCTTAGAGCCACGCAATTTACAAAACAATTAATAACTCTTCGAGAGGTCCTTTCATACTCGTTTTGGTGTTTGGGTCAATTTTGAGGAAAGAGATAATTGCGAAGTAGAAATCATGGAGTGATGACAGTCGAAGATCCTAATTATTTCAACTGATGAAGAGTATATAACTGAAAACAGGTTTGTTGAAATTCTCTATTCTTCTCTTTTCTGAACGAACTAATTTCCCAATATTTTTGTATTCTATATAACAAGATTTTTCATAGATTCTTCAGTCTTTTTCCTGTAACTGTACTTCTTCTACCCATTTATATTTCACCTTAATGTTCGAGCTCTACTGACTTCTTTGTTCCTGTATACCATTAACTTAGTTTTGCTTAATTTAATTTCCATGTCCTACCACTAGAAAAATTTTATATATTACAAGTTTCGCTTTATCAAACTCTTTTTCTGCTTATTATATATTCATGTGATCACAGTAAGTGATTATATATTATTTTTTTGTTCTATAATTTAATTAATTGCATGTTCTGTGCATTAACTACGTAAGCAACTACATAACTACATACTTGTTCCGTACTTAATAACAATGACGACAATGAACGTCTTTGTTTCACTCAATTTATAAAGTTAGAGCATGCTTGTTTATAAAATGGATATCGCCGCTGAGAGAACAATTTTAAAAACAAATGTAAAACAGTTGCCAATTTTTTGTTTGCTGTGAATTAAAATGTGTGACCGTCTGCGAAGAAAGGGACCTAATGTGTACAAAATCGATTGTTAGTTTTTCATATAAAATAGATAGATTTTTATTTGCTCTTTTATAATAAAAATATGATTCGTATATTTAAAAAATTCGAATTGAAACACCTCTTCAATCACTTCTCCCGTAAAATAAATTAGGACCCTTTCTTCGCGGACGGTCAAATATTAATCTACAATTGACTGCTGTTAATATGTTCCTTATACTTCCAGTTGTATGAATTTAAAATATCGTTGTCCCCTTCTTCATCTGTTATGAAGTATAAATATATTTCAATGAAAGGCACTTTCTCAAGATATCTCAGATATTATAATAGTCTCCGCACTAATTTTGTTAGTGAAAACATATTGCTAATATCGTACCAAGGCCTAAATACATGTCAGATTATATATCTGGTGAGACATCCTACTGGAATTGATCTTGCCACTTCCGCCAAAATTCCCCCCGGTTACACGATTCCTCGAATATTTGTCTATTATTCAAATGAAGGAGGCGCAGGTGTAATTTAAAGAATGTTCGTCTGGTCGAATTATGCCCGATTCGTATGCCACCCTAAATATGTTAAGTCTTGAGTAAAGTATAACTCTCAACTGAAACTGAGAAGAGCTAAACTCTACAGGCGAAAACTAAAAAGCAAGAAGCCAGAAGCGATAGAAAATAAAACTTAAAATATAAAAACCAACGTTTTTTAATCGGTTACATCGTTACGAAATGATGTAAAACGATAATCACAAGCATAAAAGGACATTAAGATTCGTGACACATAAACAACGAGGAGACATGATAGAATAATGTGCACTTAAAAATGGCTACAGGACACGTGTATCGCATTCTTAATGAGCAGTTAATTAGCGACGGAGGGTCGTAAAAACTTACGAGGCGATCAATACTTTTAGAGAAGACTTTATTAACACTCCTAAGACTGAAAAATGGTGCACGCGTGTGTCAAAGGCTCAAATAAAATATTAATTACCTTCCTTAAAAACCATGCGTGACTCAGGAATTGTAAATATTTTTGCAGAACGTGCATTAAAACTACACTGGGACATGATGTATTGATTTTCAGGGGAGAAAGCGGTCAAACGCCAATTTGTCTGCCGAATGAAAATCACGAGGTAGAAGTCAAGCAGTGAAACAATTATTGTTGGGTTGTAGGAATAAATGTAAGTACAAGTTTAGCCACACCTAATAGTAGGTTTAACCTCAGATATATTGAAAAGGATATATAATAACCGAAGGTTAAAAATGCGTAGAAAATATTTCATGTGTGGAAATACTGTTGTCATAAATTAAAGAGAATGATAATCAAAAACAAGTTACAATATAGTATACATGCAGAGTACAGAAAAAAGATTTGGTTTAATTTTTGGGACATCTCGTCAAACTTGTAAGAAGTCTGAGATTTATATAGATATGTCATTCACATATTACTGCATTAGAAGTACGTTAAACCCTTCAAATTTTAAATACATTACGCATGTCACCTTTTTATAGTCTTCTTTTTGCATGTTTTGGTCGAATTTCAAGCCAAGATGAAAGATTTGGTTTGAACCTCGGTTTGGACAATTGTAATGCAAATAAAAGGAGGAACGAGTTTGAAGGATTGGAAGCGTATACGATGCTAAATTAATTACTTTCGAAGAGTCGACCGACAGGTATGGAGGTAACAGAATGTTATGTATGTTCAGCAGATTTTTTTTGGCAGGAAAGAAATCCTTGAAAAAAATAAGTGATTTATGTCGGTGGTGCTAAAAGAACTTGCACTGCAGTACAAATCAGAATATATATGTTCTGGAAGAGCAAGAGAAATGTTACAGAGCATAAATCATGCGACTGATCAGTGATCACTTACTGTGATCAACATGAAGCGCAAGGAAATCTACATTTACATAAAATTAGAATGTTCTAACGACGTAGATTCTATTTTAAAAGTATGTATCTCGGGATCTGTTTTAAAGAAGAGATATTTTCTTCAGAGGACTACAGATTTTGACGTCTAATTAGATATGCTGTGCAGATATTAGATATCCTCGGAAGATATATTTTCAACATGAAGCTAAGATATTTTGTATATATGTCGAATCTATTATGACATAGTAATCAGACAGCAAGTGGTTATAAACAAAAAAGAGTAATTTGAAGTGTCTTAAGAAATATGAAAAAATTGTTAAGACATCTTTAATTTCTGATGAAAGGAAACCTTCAGAGAAGGAAAAAACATTTACCGTTTTCCGATAAGTACGTATGCTTTTTATCTCATGTTGAATACCGTAGAATCATTTATTTTGCGTGGGCCGAGCTCATCGTAGCGGAAGAAATATTAGAAAGGACGAGGAGATAGTCGAAGGTCAAGAACCCTCGATCCGAGACCTCAAGTTGCGAAGAGAAGACTGTCAAGTGCTCAGCCAGTCTACTACGGACGGATCTGCGGTCAGGACCTTACTGTCCACACCTTCTTCGTCATCGTTATCTTCAAACACTAATTAAAACCTCATAACAGACGTTCTGGTACACTTCGCGCAACGCTATGACCAAAACTGGGACTTATGAAATAAGAATTGATTGATGGACAAGAGAGTGCTCTCCAATCCAAATCGCGAATGATGAAGTCATGGATTGAAAGAATTAAAAAAAAATGCTTTGAAAATAATTTTTAGAGAAGAGCACAGCAAATATCCTTAAATCATTCAAATTTGGGAGGTAATAAGTCGTGATGAGTTAATCTAATGGGTATTGCAGAGTTCCTGTCAATGAATGCAGTGAGATATCTAAAACATCTTCACATCGATGGGTGCAAATAAGACTTTGTTCTGCCATCATTTGGTTCTGATATTAAAAATACGTAGAGCTCATTGTTTACATTGTCCAGGATAGTTTAAAAAGAAAAATAACTAATTAAATGAAAAAAGTAAGCCTATGTGGACATAAATCTAAAAGCGATGCAATGTAAACCGATCATTTCAAGAGATTTTAAGCCGAATCTCAATTCTATTTCTTTTTCAGTCACTCTTTAACATCATTAGTGATAATAGTTTGTAAATTTCTTTAATCTAGTTTGATTTCTGCACTTATTAGATTGAAAAAAAACAAATTTGCATAATAATTACTTAATTACCAATCGATGGGCTCTCCGAAGAATATAGGGTATATCTTCGTTACAGTTAAGAATTAGGCTAACTTCATTTAGCTATAAGTTTTTTAGGAGGAATAAATAACTCATTATTTCTCGAAACAGTTCCTATGAATTCAAAACTCCAGTATTTTGTATTATAGCTTCTAATGTAATTTAGGCTCCTGTAACTTTCAAAACAAGAAAATTTAAAAGATTTTATTTCTTTTAACACTTCTACGTGTTTACTAAATTTCGTACAAAATGAGGTTAGCCTAATTCTTAACGCTAAAGAAAATACGGCCTATTCTTCATAGAACCCGTCGCAATATTGTTTCATGAATATCTGTTAAAGGTATCAGAGATTATTACGTATTGTCCATTTTTGCATAATACCAATACGTATATACCTAAATGATAAAGCGTTATAGTTACCTAAATCTCACTTATGCAATTAAAACTAATTAATTGCATCAGTGCATATGTCAATCATTCAGAGTCAGGATTTAGCACTAGAATTTTCGTTATGAAACACGTACTTTCTTTCTTCTTTTTTGTTAACCAGTAAATGAATTTGCCAAATTTTTATAGAGGTTAAAAAAGCAAAAGAATTAAAATCTAATTTCAGTGTCTTTAATGTTTAAATTTAAGTATATATTGAAGCTTTAATGTTATTTTATTAAATAAATGTTGTGAAATATTCATAACACAAAAGTAATGGAATTTGACGAATGTGTATTACTATATAACTATTATTACTATATAACTATATAACAATTAGTCTTTTTTGCTTCATCTGAATAAAATCTTCTAACTTTCGAAAACGAAAAAAAAAAATTTATTTTTGTATGAAACCCGAGAAACAGGGAACAAATTAAACGAAATTCAAGGCATAATGTGAGAAAATATTAAGTTAGCTTTGACAGCATAAAATAAAAAAAAAGACATTAAATGTTCTTTTAAAAGTTAAGACTAGTGCAAAGTAAAATGCTTATTATTAAACTTGTGAAACTGCTATCTAAATAATAGCATTGAAAAAATTATGTTCGTA
Source organism: Druon quercuslanigerum (assembly GCA_010014905.2). Taxonomy (NCBI): domain Eukaryota; kingdom Metazoa; phylum Arthropoda; class Insecta; order Hymenoptera; family Cynipidae; genus Druon; species Druon quercuslanigerum. The sequence continues at coordinate 18,793 of JAAAKG020185328.1, forward strand.
TAACCTGCATTTTCATCCCGCAGAAATATTGACTTAAATATTTAATACTACATTTGAATTTTCTACACTTTTTTTAAGATTAATTTTTCTTTTATTACTAGAAAAATGTTATCTAAAATTCTTTCACATTCGTTTAAAATCTATTATTTTTTTAAAATCAATCATATTTTTCTGCGTTTTGTTATATTTTGTTTCTTCATAAAGGCAAACTTCAAATAATCGTGGCCTTCATCCCCGCGATGGGAATGCCAATTTTCTTGCTTTATATTTTATTTGAATGCATTTGATTTACAGACGAAACTATGAAATTATAAAAATGAATGGGTTTTATTCGTAAATGTTAATTTCATCATATTTTTTAATGATATATTTAAACTGTAACTATTCTATAATTTGTTTGTCCGTTTTTCAGTTTAAATCGGACAAATCAATTTCCAATTCTTGTTTTAAAATTGAGAAAATTGGATTCGGATAAAAGGCGATTTATTTATTTCTGATCATTTTACATTACCGTCAACGAAAACTCTATATCTGTTTCGTGATTGTACGAAACGTATGTAACAGCATTGAACTTCCTACACATGTTTCTTAAAATGAAAGCAGGAAATTCTAACAATGTCCTTTACAATTTGTAAGTTTTTAATACAAATTTCGTAAATTGAAATATAAGCATCTCTTAATGATATATTTTGCTAGATTGTCTTGTTAAGTAGAAAACACCTTGACCTTGAAAAGATTTGTAACAATCTGAAGGTGTAACAAACATGGTGAAGATCTGTGCGAACAAAAATGTTCGGGTAATCACAGAGTTTCTCGTTTGTACATCGCATCTTAATCGTGTCTTCATTTCCGCACACACGCTCGGATATCAATCTCAAACAGGTAATCCGCGTGTGAGCCTTTGCCAAGGCTAAACGCGTTCGTAAATATATGCGAAAGCGATGGCCTACAATTACCTATCAACGTGATAGTAAAGCAGATTACCTATGCATGTACTGATGTGAAAACGGGCCGAATGTCTTTCTTCCTCAAAGCAGATGTGAAATAACTTGTATGTACTGATATTGTACATCATGAAAAATATCTTCCTTACTCAGCACTGAAATCGAAAGCAGAAAACAGAAAACAGAGAATAATTGCTTCCTCTCCAGTTCTTTCTCCCGTATGATTATTCATTCATTTAAATAGAGTTTTAGATTGATGTCCGTGTAGGCAATTGATAGAGAAAGTGATCTAAGTTACGTCTGCCTTTTCTGGAGAGTTAGCTCATTTGTAAACTACATTAAATCTGGTACGAAATGCGGAGTTCCTATAATTGGCAATGATAGTTGCCTGTATTGACTAAGTAGAATGAGTGGCCGACTTCTGTACGTTGACAATAACAGTTCGTTAGCGTGTTTAATTTAAAGGCTCATGTACAATAGGAGGCATAAAAAATCGCTGGTTCGTGAATTTAAACCATTTTGATTGGTTTAATAAGTTTTTCTTAGATTGAGTACCACCAGTGATTTCATTTTTTAATTTAACTACCAAAAATGGAAAAAGTCGATACATGAAAGTGTTTTCTTGAAATAGTCAGGATATTTTACGACATTTCAAAACAATCATTTTTATTTAATGCCTGAAATTGTTAGATGAGTTAAAATATGAATTTTTGTTCCTGAATGTATTTTGGTACATACATGTAATTGTGGTTTCTCTCAAAATAGCAACAGGCTCTGACAAGAAAATTAGTACAAATAGAAGTCCGAAAATAGAATTGTGGGGCTGGGTTCGACTCAGTCAGCCTGCATCAAAACATGCATATTATTTAAGCTACATATCAAGTTAATTCATGCATATAATGCAAACCATTAGAAGTTTACATAATTAATAAAAGCCCCGTAAAAATTTCATTAGCAGTTGCCTTTAAAAGGCACACATAACAATTTGCAATCATATCAATGCGAATATTTTATTTTTTTAGCAAAAATTTAATTAACATGCAGCAGAAGGCATAAGTAACTTTTAATTATATATATATTTTCGGATTGAAAATCATGAAAAAGCATTAGTTTGTATTTTTAAGGAAAAGAATGTTGGAAATGTAAACATTTAAAAGTGTACAGCAAAAACGAAGTAGTTATTTTAGTTTCAAAGGCCGAAGCTCAAATATTTCATGCGAAAGGCAAGTGAACAACGGCAAGAACGTTTGTTTTTCAAGTGCACATTAGAAATATCTTTATGTTTTACACTGTTATTAAATCTGAGGAAGTTTGTGTAAATAAGAACCAATAGACATAAAAAGTGTTTTGTAAGCATATTAAATATTTTAACTACTATTTACAAAAAGAAAAAAGGTACTGGCAGATAAAAAACCCCCTATAATCTTGCAATTAAACTTTTCTTTGGTTGATGTTCCAGAATTCGCTAAAGGAAAATAGGAGTTCTTCATAAATTTCTATCAAAAATAAAATTATGATTGGCATAAGGGAAAAGCCTCAGGCTATAAAATGATTTGACCTAAGTCGTAGAATTGAAAAAAATTTTAAGACATAAATTCGAAAAAGAAAAGTTTTTAATAGGAAAGCAAGAATTAATCAGCATGAAGGGAGGTAAAAGCACAGAGTTAGGGAGCATGAGAAACAGCAAGTGTTAAATACTAACAGACGGGATACTAGACGCTTTGAGAGACTCATTTAAGGAATTATTGGGAGATGAAGCTATAAAGCACCATGCCTGCGATATAGAACATGATACGTTAAACCCCCAATAAATCTACCTCTGAAGTAAGAGATATACCGCAATCCGCGGTTTAATAATTCCTATAACTGCTGGTCCACGCAGTTTCTCATTGAGCAGGGAGAGGGACGGTTGCGAATCTTGCTTGAAAAGCACCAGCGACATAGTGAAAAACCGCTGTGGGCAGGTAAGCAGTCCCAGATTGTTTATAAATAGTCAGGGACGCCTGAACCGTTTCATATAAACTTTCATATCAAGTAAAGCAAAAAGGGCAATATATAATTCTATATTTATACAGACTGTGCTGTGCGATTACGAAACCTGGATCTACCAAGAAAAGAATAAGAGTAAAATTAACGCGATTAACATGATATTCCTGAGTATGATGTGCGGCAAAACACTGATGGCTAAAGTGAGTAATGAGATAAAACTCAAAGAATGTGGTGTAGAGGAGACACTAGCTGACATATGTGAAAGAAATTCATTATGATGATTTGGGACTGTTGAAAGAATAAAAGATGAATGATTAACGAAACAAGTGGATCAAGGTAAAGTAAATGGTGGTGCGCCCAAAGGCAGACCGCGGCATGAATGCTTATAGAATGTGTAAATGAGACCCTAATTCGGAGAGACATAAGAAGCTATAGAAACACAAAAGCTTGCATGAGAAAATGCATGGACGTTAAGGAAGCTAGAGAGGTATGTCAGGAAAAAAAGCGTGGCGACAAATAGTTTATAAGAAATGCATGAAGAAGAGTGACAGTGGAACGAATAACATCTAAAACAAAAGACCCTGGATACTAATGGGCCCGAGTGGGGAGCTTCACATAATAACTTAGTGAGGTTCTTCACTGGGAGTGATCTCTAGAGAGATTGATCAGCAACCTGGGTCGGGGCCGTGTTGCGGAACGAACTTTTTATTTAAATAAATAATACGGGATTGCTAGATCCATTTTAAAATCTATACCCCCCCCCCCCCTCACATACACAAACATAGTACTCCCTTCCTCGTCGAGTGAGACACGCTCAACCCGAAAGGGAAATGGCTTAATGGTATAATAATAAGTTTATGATTGGCGGAAGGGAGAAGCCTCAGGCTATATAATGATTTGATCTAAATCGTAGAATGCTAAGAAATTTTAAGACATAGATTCGAAAAAGAAAAGTTTTTAATGGGTGCAATTTAGGTATCAAACAGTGGCGTGACTAAATTATCTCAATTCTGGATAAGATGCGTAGTCTTTTATCAACTTAATAAGTCTTTAGAAATGACTTAAAATTACGAAAATTAAAATTAAAACTTTTAAAAAATCGAAGTTTTTTATTCCAAACGAAAATAATATAAAAATGTATCTATTTGATATCACTGCAGACATAAACGGAACATATGACACAATGACATTTGTTGACAGCCGAATTAATTTCAGTTTTAATTAGTCATTCTGAGGCCACGTGGGAATATTTGGTATCGATGAAAAATATATACATATTTTGCAATACCCAAATTTTTATCAGTACCATTTGGAACCACCAAAAACTACTACCTTTGGTCTCACCCGAAAATATATCTAAAATATTTGGCACCACATAGTAGATTTAAATACAGTATTTCATAACACTTGATACCAACTGCTAATATTTCCACTGTGTTTAATAATCTTATACCAATCAAAAATATATCTAAAATATAAATATAAATAAATATATAAATAAAATATATAAATATATAAATATAAATAAACAGAGCGTTTTGTATCAGCCCAATTTATACCAGTTCTAATTGGTTCCACTAGAAAATTTGCGTCAAAAGTAATTTGTACCAGTCATAATTATATTTATTAAAATCAAAATGATGTGTGTCGACCATCAAAATTCAACTAGTGATGATCAATACGCATATTCATACGTACAAATTATCTTGGTATAACTTGTTTGTATACTTTCATCAAAAAAAAAAAATTAATATTTGCTACCCTTGGGTACTAGTCATCAAATTATCGATGGAAGCTTTATCGATACTAATTATAGCCAGTAAAAATTATAGTTTTGCCAATCAAAATGATATTGATGTCATTATAATCGAACTATAAAAGATTTAATGTACGAATCAGAACCAAATATTGCAGGTAATATTAGTTTTCCACTAAATGTGAAATTCTAATTAAAATTATTTGGTTACCAATAAGTAGCACAAGAAATTGTACTGATGCTATTGGATAATAGTTTAAATTGTAGATCAATTCTAAAATCTGCAATTTTTATTAAAAATAATCTTATGATTAAAAAAAAATTGATCGAGTGCAATTTGGGCATCAAACAGTGGCGTGACCATAAATATCTCGATTATTGAGAAGATACATAGTTGTTTATCAAATGCTGTAATTTACTATAATTCAGCTTACTTCGGTAGAAGATGCGGATTTGTGAAGGAATTTATTAAATACACTCGTGCCCGCTTTCTGCCACTGGTTCATACCACGATGGGTTCGTTGCATTAAACTTTTTAGCGTTGAGAAAATAAGGTAGAAAAGGGAATCTAAAGACCCGTTATATGCCTCCTCCTTCTTTCCACCACTGCATCATCGGCACGAATGCACGCTGAGCCGTCTTAGACTCAATAAGTGAAGCGAAATTAGTTGCCAAACTATTTTCCCATAACTATAATAATAATCGATCAAATTCCAATCACGCGATGAAAAAAACTGTTCTTGGCGCGAACTAACTGTCACATTGTCATTTTAGATGATTTTAACGGCGACTATATTTTAACTCAAGTTCCAACTTACCTCTATAATAATGATAATTTACTCTCGATGCTGACAACACATTTAGCTATGATTTTCCGCATAATAAGCTAATTGACGATAATATCTCTGATCAGTCTCCAGTCTCTAGTCTCTTGGCAAATGACACTTACTGGTTCCCCGATATCTAGGATCAAGATCTAGTTCTTACGATATTACTCGTTTTTGCTCTGCCTACAGTCTGTCTATATATTTCTTAAATTATAAACTCAGAGCAATTAGTATAAATAGAAACCTGCAATTAGTAAGTATAAATTACGATCAGTATTTGGCTTGTTATAACTGAGATACGACCGGAAAGGTTAATCGTAATCTGAAAGCTGTTAACGGAGCATAACTTTCTTAATCAATTTTTTGACGTGCATACGTGAAAACGAAACTTGCGCAAATGAGAGAGATTTTTTAATTTAGGTAAGTGTATCTAATTTAAAATCAGTTCACTCTTTAATTTGAAATTCAGAGCAGTTACTAGGGCGGTTATTATTTATTGAAACGTTATATTATATTGAAACGGTCCCTGAGAATCGGTTGGCTCAGAAATCTTATAATCAAAAGTTTTTATAATGCCCGGAAAATACAAGCAAATATTTTTCTGATATATTGTTAGAAAGTAGAGTTCGTTTTCGTTTAATATTTTAGACTTACTTTTAGAAAAGGGATGTCGTTTTATAACAATCATTACTGAGATAGTTTTATGAACTTTATATTAGCATTGCAATTACTCCACACGTGTTTTTCTTCTATCTATTATCTATTACAGTATTTTGTTTTAAATGACTGTCAATTAAACATTTTAGAAAGTGTCAGTAATTTTATTAATAAAGGACTCCGTAAAAAATGTACGGAAAAGTCCTTTCAATGAAATTGGCTTATCATATGACTTTTTATATAGGGATCACGTGAACCATTACAAACTAGAACTTTAGTCCTATCTGCCTGAATTATTATTATTATTACACCATTATGCCGTTTCCCTTTCGGAGTAGACGTGACTCACTCGGTGGGGAGGGGAGTAGTGTGAGGAAGGGGTTATAAAATTTTTAGATTGATCTAGAATTCTCGTG
>JAAAKG020185338.1:0-25381 GCA_010014905.2 Druon quercuslanigerum
GCATGAATATCTGCATGTTAGGTTGGACAATCTTACCCTTTAAACATCTACATTTAAACATCCATTTTTCTCCGTGTTCATTGAAATACTTAGTACAGAAAGATATTCAAAATAATAATCCAAAAAATAAGATAATATATTTCTATTTTTATATAAAAATACACTGCGGACAACTTTCCCCCGGTTTTAATTTCAGCAAAATCAAACTTAAATCCATTGTACATGTTGTACTATTGTATAAATGAAAGCTCATTCATGATGTTATCTCAACGGGAAAAGTCGCGTTTCGCTCACGCTGTGAAAACACCTACCCTTGAAGGATGCAAAATGAAATGTTTTCATGCGCATAGAGAAGGAAAGAAAAATATTTTGACTGAATCATCCTCCAGAGTCCAGACCACACAAGGGGAAAAGAAAGGTACGGGGAGTTATGCACCGATTAGAGAACGTAAAACGGTGCATGGCATTCCACACTGCAATGTGCACTGTAAATCTCCGAGTGTAAAGTTACATATTGCGGGTGTTGTCTTGAAGCTGGCAGATTGTTACTTGCTTTAATTGCTCTTTTATGTTCGTCAAGTTTAGACTGAGATGACGCTTTGATTCAAAATAATAAGTCAAAATAAGGCTAAATTTTTACCAGTTCTGCAAAGAGGATGTCACAGTAATTTAAATTGAATATATTCTAATTTTCAGTAGATAGACAATTTATAAGTCAATATAAACCAAAAATAATACTAACATACGAAATTCCGTTGGAAATGTTTTAGATGTCGAAAATTGCCTTTACTCAGTTAGATGCAGAAATGCGAAGGAATGGACGAAGGAAGGCAATAAAGGGTGAAATAAGAAGAAAAAGAATAAATAAAAAAGGACCCGGGGGGAAAGGAGAGAAGAATGTTGACCATACGCTAAAAATATAGGCAAAAGGCATTGACTCCTCAAAGCGATGGGAAACCTCCGCTTTTACTTTCGGATGTGTCAGAATAGCCGTAAGGAGAATTCACAACATGCTGCGAATTGTTGCTAATACTAGTCAGCTAGCTTGTGACAAATTTCTCATAAGATGCTACTATCTTCTAAATTAGACCTAGAATAGTTCAACTTCGCACTATACTAATTAGTATAAGTAAATATTTTATACTTTATGTTAATAATGAATTACTAATAAATGATGCTTCTTTAACATTTTAATGATGTTATTCTATAAAAAGTCCCACACTTTTGGTACTCGATTACGTAAGAAAAGAATGCGTCTACCAAAGATCTATAAGAAACGATAATTTTCTTTTGACGTTCGTCTTCGCATTTTATATGCATTTTCCTATAGGTATAAGATTGTAATGTTATGAGAACGGATGAAAACTGGTTAGAGAATCAAGATCATATAATATAAAAGTGAAACAATATGTACTCAAGGAAGAAATAACACACATCATTATGTTATTGATACGTTCCAATGTGTCAATAAATAATTGCGCGAGCTTCTCGTGATATTAATGAGCTACGCCATAATTCATGTGAACTCCATTCTGAATTGTTACGATACACACATTGTGAACAAAAAAATAAATAAAAACTGAATATCTGACAACACATATCTGAAAAATTCTTTACAACGTAAACATTAGCGCATAGCCGTATACCAAAGTATAAAACTTTTCCTCGAAATTTTAATTAATAAGTTTGCAAAATGTCATTGGTATTTTAGATTGCAAATATTACAATTTTCTTTAAGTGCTTAAGTTGATAAAATGAAATATATACATTTTCTTATAATTAAATCTTCTGAGATTTAAAAATTTCTTTTTAAGGGAGCATTTAAGCATAACGCCATGCTTCATGGGGATGTCTCAAATTTCTCTTAAATGTGTGACGCCATATGTGAATGCTTACTAGGATGAGGGATGTGAATTGGAAATGAAATCTCGGTTTGAAGATTCATTATCAGTTTCAAGTGAACTTGGTCGCGAGTAAACATTCCTCATCTCGAATTCGAATTACTCGATGAAAAAAGCATTTATGTTCTGAGAAGTCAGAAGTGCAGTCATCATATCACACTTCTGCAAATTGTAACACTTATCGCTCCCTTTCCTGTCTTCTTGAACCCTTAATCATTTTTTACTGTGCGGAATGTATAAAACTTTGCAAATGCACAATAAAGTAATTTATAAAATTTTGAAATGGGAATTAAATATGACCGCTCAAATTTTTTTAAATTCTCTTCATTTCCCAAGTTTTTCCTGGGTTCCAAAAAGTTTTTCTAAAAGTTGATTCAATTTTAATATTCAAACCTTTAAAATTAAACAATTTATAATTTGAACGCTATTGTTTATGTAAATACGTGTATATTTCCACCCGAGAAGTAGAATAAACCTCCAAAAACTAATCTAATGAGGAATCATTTTGAATCTGTTGAGTTTAAAATTAAAAATTAAAATTGGCACAATTTCAAAGTTAAACGATCAATTCCGTACAAATTCAAAAGTTTTCAAATTGTAGAAAATGTCCAAATGCAAAACATCCACCTAAAATTGTGCACATTTTAAAGATTTAATTTCACACACTATTCGTTCAAAATATGCGATTTTTAGCGTTCTAATTAAAATTATTTGATATTAAATATTTGCATTGGAAAATGTACAATGACATTTAAATTCAAATTTTTTCAATTTGTAGCGCTTCCAATTTAAAACCGGTCAACTTTAATCTGAAATCATTCGATTTTTATCTTCTGACATAATAGTAATTAAAGTCTAAAAGGGATTTTATTCCTAATTCTGTATATTTGCACGATTTAACGGAAAGCCAAGGTAGGATTTTTTACTTAAATTAAGAATTTAGAAATTTCCAGACAGAAACGTAATTGACTGTCATTTCCTGATTTTTCCGCTTTCTCGGTCTAGTGGTTAATATCATATCCCCTTTTTTACCCATTCTTTCTCGCCACAACAGATACATTGCGCGCTTTTGATCGTTAATTATTTTATCACTTGTTTGAACGATAATAGACACTTTGCATGCTTTTATCGTGTTTTAAAGATAGGGTCAAGGAATGTTTTCAAAAATCCGAGATCTGTGGAAATTAAAAATGCGTTTATCTAAAGTGGCTTGTAGTCTGAGATGATGAAACAAAAGTCATATTTTATCATCCAAAGTTTATTATCATGTATCTTTCATGTTTTACATTTCAATTGTCAATAAATGGACATAGGCCTATTTTTCTCAGAAATAAATTTGTATTCAAGAAATTACTGAAAGGATTCTGTCTTCATGAGAACTAGAGAGGGAAAAAATGAATGGGCCAATAAAGTGTAAAAATACGCGACTTTTAATAATAGTGTCATTATTTATTTCCCAATCCACAGTAAAACTGAAATTCCATAATCGAGAATCTTATTATGGAAATATAATGAATACGAATATACTGTTGAGAAATAACGGACGTGGACAATCCTTTGACAAACGAGGCATGAACTTCGTCACTCGATTGTAAGAAAGTCCTCATTACTTGTCACAAGTAATAAAGGAATAAAGATATTCATTCGGAGATGAATGGAAATTGGTCAATCTATCAAAAAAAGTATAGAAGAGAAAGAGATGATTGATGAAAGGATTTACAGAGACAAAAAGTAATTTAAGATGCATGGAAAATACTAGGAAAAACTTTTGTTTTAGATGTATTGCAAAGAAAAAAATATTCTTTCAGTTTGAACAATGAAAAGATATAAAAATATACTGAATCAAAATTGAACTATAATTGGTTCACATAATGCAATACAAATATTGAAAGGAAATCAATTGTTTTTCAGTTCTGACAGAGATCAAGACAGTGAACATAACTGTCGTTCAAAATGATTTTGTAAGAAAATGAACTGAAACGAAATTGAAATAGTTTTTTCAGTGTGTGACCTAATATAATTTTTTTCGAGAGAAAATATTTTCTACTTAAATATTTCGCTCGTCGGATTGCTCAATGATTCATGACCTCGTTCCTCGGGAACCCGGAATAGACCAATGACAAGAATACACAAAATTTAATTAGGAGGAATAGAAAAAAGAACATCAGAGGAATCTATGTTACGTTGGCACTCTTGCATCAGGACTATAAACTTTTATGGTAAATCAGTCCATATGTGTGAGATTCTCACATTACTTTTGCACTGAAAAAATTATTGTGCGAAAGTGAGTTGCAAGAACCACCGAAAAACGGTGAGAATGAAGAATATTAAAATTTGCCGTTAATTCTGAACCAATTTATTCAGATAGTAAAATAAATAATTTAAAAAAATTACACATTTATAAAATTGCTAATTTGAAAATCATCCCTTGAGTAATATTTAAACAAAAATAAAATAGCTTTCGATAACTTGAGGAAAAATATTTATACTTTGATTAAAATAATTCCATATGATATTTATAGGTAACCTTGCAAATTAGAACGAATATCGTGAGCTTAGTGTCTCTAATTAAAAAAATTATTCAATATCAAAATGAAGTCTAGTTTCTCAGAAACCATTCTACGCACCGAAATCAGAAGATAAAAAAATTCATAAATTAAAATTAGAATTTCAAAATACTTCCTTTACGGCCAACACTAACGTAACGGTCCACCCCCTTCCGAAATTATAAAATATTTAAAAAAAAAAATTGCTTGAATTTTTGCACGCTATTTTTGTAATCGTTACTTCCCCAGGTACTTCCTGAATGTAGTTCTTGTATTTTACTCAGTATATATTTTTAAAATATACAATTTACAAAAGTAAGAAAGTCTTAAAACATAAATCAACCAGAAATAGCAGTCAGAACTAGGTAAATCTAAAGAAACACTTTTAGAAAGAAAAAATTTAAATTCCAGAGCCATAGAGATTTATAGCTCACTATAGGAAAATCGGAATTTACCTCAACCCTGGAGTCCAACATTCTCTAAAAAATATAAAAACACTCTTAGAAAGAAAAAAAAAACAATAATTTCAGAGTTGAATATTAATTTTTTGTTGAACATTTATCATTTTATTTAACAATTTTGATAGAAAAACATTACTTTCGGCTGAAAATTCAACCGTGCTGTTAAAAACTCGTATTTTTGGGGGAAAAATTGAACTATTTTGGTAGAATCTTTGATAATTTTGTGGAAAATTAACTATATTGTTAAAAATTTGTTTTCTGGTTGACTTCTAATGTTTTTTAGTCGAAATTAAAATATTTTTTGATTGAAACATTAACTTTTACATTTTTTGTGGAAATTCGTATTTTTGGATTCAAATTGAACTACTTTGCCAAAAATACATTTGTTTTGGTTCAAGATTTATAATTTTACTTGAAAACTCATCTTATTTTATGAAAATTTAGCTAATTTGTTGGAATTATTTTTTTTTTCTTAAGCCTCAATTTTTTCCATGAAAATGAAACAACAACAATTCATCTACTTGGTAGAAAATTGAACTCTTTTGATAAAAATTATCTTTTTTGGTTGAAAGTTTAACTTACTTTTTAAATTAATTTTTAATATTCTTGGTTGAAAATTTTTGTTGTTGATAATTCGTTTCTTTTTGGTAAAACATTATTTTTTTAATGAAAATGTAACAATTCCATTTTTGTTTAAAAATCTATATTTTTTTGGTTCACAATTCAACGGTTTGGTTAAAAAATGTATGATTTTTATATGAAGTCATCTGTAGTTGAAAATTAAAATATTTTGTTGAATTTTCGTTATTGTTTAAACATTAGTTTTTAACTAAAAATTTAATTATTCCAGTTCTAGTTGAAACTATATTAGAAAATTCAACTGTTTGATTGATAATGTATCTTTTTTGTATAAAGTTTAAACTATTTAGTAGAAAATTCATGTATTTATTTGAAGCCTCGGCTTTTTTTGTTGAAAACTATTCTTGTTCATGAAATTCATATTTTTTAATTGCAAATTTAACAAATTTGTTTAAAGATAAACTTCTTTCTTAATAATTATTTTTTTGATTGATCATTCATTATTTTATTTGAAAATTTAACTATACAAATTGTTGTTGAGAACTGATCCTTTTTGGGTAAAAATTCAACTAATTTATGGAGAATTGATCTGGTTTAGTTACAAATTAAATCATTTATTGATAATTCGACGTCTTCTAAAATATTTTTGTTGATCTTAGGATGTTGTAAATCTTCCTTAAGTAAAATTGGTGATGAAAGTTATTTTTTTCTGCAAAAGTAACCGAAAAAAGTTACATTTTGAATGGTAACGATGACATAAACTTTGTTAATTTACAAATAAAATAATTAAAACATTGGGTTTTGTAAACGCTTAATTAGTACTATCATTTGAAAGTAATCTATTCTGAAAGCAGTCTTGATTTATTAAACGCTGAAAAATTATTAAGTTTCCCTCAAGTAAATCAAAAAGTTTAATGTCTTGGACGTCAGTAATCTTATTACAACTGATTAAAATAACTCGGATAAATAAAAGGAATGGGAAAGTACTAGGGTTTTGAGTTACTGTTTTTATCATGTCTTAGACGATTTATCTCTTTAGGGAGTCTGCTAAGATACATGCATTCAAGTCAGATACCTTACAGGTGTAAAGAATTCTTGCATACATGTAATGTAAGATCAGCAAGAACTGTACATTACATTCAAGTATTTGTTTAATTTTAGATAAAATTTAGATAGCTCATTAGGAATTCAACAGACACTGTACGAGTGTACGTGTACGTACAATTAAAAAAAATGTTAACGATTTTTAATCCCAGGTGTTCTTGTAACAAACAATCTGCGAAGGCAAAGTAAATTGGTAAGTGAATCAAGTGCTGGAAAATCGGATTATTAATATGGCTATTTTAAAATTTGTTTAATCCGATGAAACCGCTTTTAGAGCCTTCCAGACTAGGATAATTTAAATTCCATAGAAGGATTTGCATAAATTGAACCTCGGGCCACTGCCACAATGATAGGGTCGCGAATAAAAGTGTAACTAAGGACGAAGTGAAATGCATAAATTCTCTTATTTGAAAATTCAAATGTTGAAAATACAAGCCAAGTTACCTATTGGTTGAAAAGTTAGGGTAAATTTAGAACTTTTTCAAAATGTGTAAAAAAAATTTTTTCATTGAGTTAAATGGACACTTGTTTGAAATAGTTGAACACGTCGAACCTGAAATTCCTTGAGCTCAAACCCCAAAAAAACAGATCATAATTTTTCTTTCATAAAAAAAAATTAATTTTTTTATTACATGTATAACGAAAGTAGACTGGGAATAATTCAGCAGGTTTTTTATAATGAATCCCTCTATTTTATTATTCTTTATTTAATATTTTTATCCAAAAATGTAATACTGTTCGAAATATCTAGAGAAAGTTATTCAGAGTACAAAATATTTTGCTTTGTCGATATGTCGATATCAGATTAACGAATTAAATCGACAATACTCATCAATTAAAATGATGACAATATCCTGAAGAATGTTGTTTGATTTTAAATGAACAAATCGACTGGCACGTTCCACGTGTAAAATATACAGTCACTCGATTATGCGTATAGATTGATATATTTTTAAACAATCAGCAGATTTGTTTTAGTCACGAACTTCTGCAAAGCGATTTCTCGAAATAAAAATAAAATTGCAAACTCGATCTGAATTTTATATATACTTTTTCAATTTACAATTATTTATCCAGAAAGAGAAGATTTTTCTTTTCAAATAATAAAAAATTACAAATCTGGAATAATTTAATTTAATTTGAATTGTTTTATATTATTTGCGCTGATTTTCTCCACTTTTATTAAACTTTTTTTCCCTGCATTTGTTTTTCGTTCGTTCTCGAATTTGTGATGGTTTAAAAATAAACGATTGATACGTGGTAGGTGTCGATTGCAGATTGCGGTTTTTATTCATATTCAGTGGAATCATATAGGACGATAATTTTCCTTGATTCTATTTACGCGTTTAAATTTCACCATAGTTGAATAATAAAGAGAATTAGAAAACCATAAAAATAGGAAAAATCCTAAATCCTAATGTTTAGCATAAGTAAAAATGTCAGGGTGACTATAGGTCAGCGAAAACTTAGAAATCAATCAAATTTGAGGTAATCCTATTGGTTAAGGAAAATCAGGGAAAAGCTAAAGATTTTTTTTAAATCTTGAGAAAGGCACGGAATTCTTCAAAAGAGGCACGCACTTTAAATAACTGTCAAGGATATATTTTAAATTCTTTACTTTTATTGTAAATTGCTTTATTTCAGGCATAGAAGATTTTATTTCAAAAATGTTAAAGGATTAAGATTCTGGTCTTTGAGTATTAAATGTCAGGGCAAAATAGGGGAATTTTGAAAATGAAGTACATTTGGCAACCACGCTGTTTGGTTGAAAATTAAATAATATTGTTAAAAATTGATCTTTCTTGGTTGAAAATTCAACTATTTATTGGAAAGTTACTCTTTTTGTTTTAAACATTCATCTGCTTCAGTAGAAATTTCATATGTTTGGATAAAAATGCAACTGTTTGGATGAAAATTAACGTTCTTTGTTGAGGATTCAACTATTTTGTTGAAAGATCGTCTTTTTTAGTTGAATACAACTGTTTTTTGTTTAAAATTAAAATCTTTTTTTGTTAAAATATTTAATATTACATTATTCGTTGAACATTCCTTTTTTATTTCAAAATTAAAATACTTCATTGAAGTTTGCAACGATTCGTTAAAATGTCACGTTTTTGTTGAAAATTCATAATTTTAGTTGATATTTTATCTCTTTCATTAAAACTTCCTTTTTTTCAAGGTTGAAAATTAATTTTTTTAACGGAAAATTTGCAGTCATCTCTGGTTGAAATGCGAACCATTTTGCTGAAAATTGATCTTTTTAATTAAAAATCCAACCACTTGGGTAAATATTTAACTTCTTTCTTTAAAATTACATTTTTTGGTTTAGGTTTTATCTTGTTGGTTGAAAATTCTTTTTTTTTATGTTAAAAATGATTTATTTTAACAAAGAATGTGACTTTCCCATTTTTTGTTGAAAACTGATTTTATTTAGTTCGAAATTAGTCACATTTTTGGTCAATAATACAACTGGTTTGTTTGAAAATTCTTCCTTTTGAATTGAACATTCTTTTTTTTATTGGATCTATGAATATTAATGGTCAGTGGAAATAAGAAATTGGTCAGGGAAAATCAGAAAGAAGATAAGAAATTTCGAAATTTAATTTTTTCTGCCATTCTAAAATGTTGAAATTTGATGAAAAAATGTAGGCGATTGATGATTGAATTTTCGAAATGAAGTGGAGATCACGAAAAGAGGGTTATCTTTGGCCTGGGCAATTTAGACCATCTAACAAGACGTTACAAAACATAATGGCGTGGTAATCCCTCAAATTTCGCGTTAGAACCGCCCGCTTTAATGATCCATTCGACGAAAGCTTGCCGGCGTATATATTTAAGGTAGATAGAGCGTATCATTACAAAAATTAATTTTACGATTCTTCCTCGGACGCCGTTTGCGAATCTCCGCAATTTTGTACCGGTCGTGCAAGTCGCGTACGCGAAAACAGTTTATATATGAAATCTATCTTTTTAAATGCAATTTTGAAGGCGCAAAGACTCCAGGCCAAAAAGTATTATCGGAATCGTAAATTTTGTGTTTATTCCCAATATCAGAGTTCGAGTCGAGTAGAAGGCTTTAAAAAAGTCCCATAAAGCTACAAGAAAAGTCGCGTGGAATTCAGAAAAAAAAGTCCGCAAAAAGTCGCATCAAATTTTTAACGCTAATGAAAAAAAGTAGTAACAGACCCTGAGTGGCTGAAATAATAACTTTCTTTGTTTAGGAATGTAGACTATATAATTTTAATTGGTTTAAAAATATTTTTTGCGCAATCAAAATAAGCTATTTTTTTTAATACACTGGAACCTGGATTTTACGCGGTTTTAAAAAAGGCTTACAGTGACTTTTGACACAAATCAAGGGACTATGGACGTAAATAGGCAGGGCCGCGTGAATCATTTCTGTTGAATTTGGACGCATGACGCAACCTGATGCAACTAAGCGCATGGTGAGACCCACATGCTGAAGAACAGCAAATTTAGAAACGCACTAATATAATTTACGGAAATCCAGGTTCCAGTGTTTGAACTTCAGGAAAATCTATTTGAACATTTTAAACTTGAAATTACTGAATAATTAAGGTTTTAAAGTTAATGATGTATATAATTCAAATAAGAAATACTTAATTTTTTAATAATTCAGACTTCACATTTCAAAATGCTCAGAGAAACAGAGAAAAGAGGATTTGAACTGGAATTAAATGGCACTTGTTACCCAAAGTGAATTTTAAACCTGAATGATTAATTTCGCATCAAATAGTTGAATTGTAAAAAATAACGATTTTCAATAGCAAGCTGCTGCATTTACAACTAAATAATTGAGAACTTTCAAGAAAAAGGTACGAATTTAAAAAAATATTAATTGAATTTATAACAAAAGAGTTCAATTTTCATGCTAAAAAGACGAATTTTTAGAAGATAGTGGAATTATCAACCTTAAAAGATGAATTTTGCACAAAAAGATGATTTTCAAAGAAGAAAGATGGATTTTTAACCTAACAGATGAATTAAAAAAAATAATGATTTTCAACTTTACTGTTGCATTTGCAATCAAATAGGTGAACTATCAAAGAAAAGAGACGAATTTTTTTAAGACAAAAATTAATTTTCAACCTGGAAAAATTGAGTGGATCATCCAAAAAATATGAGATTTCCATTATTAAAAATTAATTTTGAATCAATAAGGACGAATTTTTTATCCAAAAAGATGAGTTTGCAATAAAAATAATTAACTTTCAACCCAAACTTGTCGGATTTTCTTATTAATTTTTCGATTAATTTGTTTCGCATTCAAGCGAAGAAACGAGAAAAAGGGAGAGTTTCTTGAAAAAGGGAGAAAAAGAAATATAATATATAATATAATATAATATACAGCGAAAATTTTTGATGACTGCAATGGATTTTGAAATTATTCAATTTTAAACGTTTCTGGCTTGAATATGTCCCTTTTTTAAGACTGCCAATTTCAAAAAATCAAAAGTTTGAATACCGATTCACACAATTAGTGAGAAATTAGTAAGTTTGTTAATGCTGTCAATTAAAATGGTACCATTTTTTTCTAGTTTCGAATTTCAATTAAAAAAGTTTTATTGTGATCAAACTGAAAAGTAGGTATAGAAAACCGAAGAAAA
Organism: Druon quercuslanigerum; assembly: GCA_010014905.2. Lineage (NCBI taxonomy): Eukaryota > Metazoa > Arthropoda > Insecta > Hymenoptera > Cynipidae > Druon > Druon quercuslanigerum. Next base: position 11,220 of record JAAAKG020185338.1, read on the forward strand.
GTCGGTTAGTCCCAATTTTTCTTCAAAAAGTCGAATTTTGTTTAAATTCGAAAAAAAATCGGATGATTGGAATTCTTTAATATGGTATTTTATACAAAGAAGCTCCTGGAACCACCAGAGACAATAACTCTGAAATTCTTTGAGTAAAAAGGTTTTTAATAAAAAAAAGAAAAAATGGAGCATTGTACGTAACGAATTAAGAACTGAAGAATTGATGTAATCATCAAGATTAAATATTAAGACTTTCACGGAATGGAATGATAACCTTTATTGGATCTCTTCGACTATTAAAACAATTATAAATTGAATCTGATTTCTCACAAGGAGGCATATCATGCCCAATACATCGGCCATGGAAACAATTAACTGTGTTTGAGAATATTATTATTGGCATGCATGCAATTCACGTCCGATAGTTTCTCTTTTCAATAATTGAGCCATTGAGCGGCCAATGACGTAGATGGGTTTCAGATGTGAACTTTAAAGCGAATCTGCAAAACAAGAAATAAATTCCATCTATAAGGAAAACATAAATCAAGATTACTCGCCTAGGTGAAAATATTATTTCTACAATAACCATTTTCTTGAATCTGATATACGGAATTCTGCGACGTCGCGTCGTACAGAAATAGTATCGACAAGGAGGCAGAGCTCGGATCGTGAAACTTTTTCATTTGATCGTCTTTTCAGAAAAAACAAAACTTTTTGTGTCTTTTTGAAGAAAAAAGGGATTAATTTACTTTTTTCCGGGGTTTCCAGAAGTTCTCTATACTTAGTTTCGAGTTTAATAAAAAAGGAGACATATAAAATTAAAATTAAAAAATTATATCATTTTATTTGAGGATATTCATAATTGAATATTTTTTCATCAAAGTTTTACATTCAGAAAATTGGTAATTTATAGTGTTTGAAATTTACCTTAATTTTCAAGTCGAAAACGTTATTTTAAAAAATTTCCTCTTCACCTTTTTATCCTTTTTTTATTTTATGCGAACTGAATTAATAAAATCGATAAGAAAATTCAACTATATTTGGTTGAGAGTTCATTCTTTTTGGTTAAAAATCGACTGTTTTTTTATTCGGTCATTTGGATTGAAAATTCGGAAAATTAATCTTTCATCGTAGAAAAGTCATCGTGTTTTATTGAAAACTCGTCTTTTTTGCCTGAAAATTAACTTTTTTGTTGAAAACTTCACTTTCTGCTAAAAAATTCGTATTTAGCATGAAAATTAAACTATTTGTTTAAAAATGCATGTACGTTGTTAAAAAGTCGTATCATTTGATTGAAAGTCCAACAATTTCGATGTAAACGCAACTGTTTGGTTGAGAATAATTAACTATTAATTTAAAATGCAACATTTCAAGCGTATAATTCAGTTATTTATTTGAAAAATCCACTGTTTTCTAAATCATTCATATTTTTAACTTGAAAAATCAACTCTTTCCTTCAAAATTTGTACTTGAGTTGAAAATTCGTCTCTTTTGGTGGAAAATTAAACTATTTTTTTAAAGATGCAATATATTTCGCCTTGAAATTTCAGGAATTTAAATCGTTTTATATTACATTTACTATTGTATCTATATTAATTTTATTTAAAAGATTTTATTCTCCTATTATTCTTACATTTTCGAGAAAAAAATTCCGTTCCTCCTGTTTCAAGAGAATTTCGGACTGTGAATTTTTTCAGTAATTTCAAGATTAGTGTCCAAAATTAATTTCGCTGAAATTCAAAAGGAATTTTTAAAAATGAAGTTCTCATTTGAACATTAAGGCTTATTTTTATTGTGCAAAGAATATTTGAAAATTATTTAAATTATTTACATCAATCAGTATCTCATACTATTTTTGTATGCATTATCTTCAAAGGTTTGAGGCAACTTTTTGTGGAAGTTTTCTCGAATTTCCATGCGACTTTTTTGTAATTTTATGCGCCTAATGGGACTTTTTTGATGCCTTCGAGTCGATCCAAGGTCCTGGTAGGACACAACGGAGAAGACAGGAAGTAAAGAATTAGAAATGAATGAGATTTATGAATCGATCAATGTGGTTAAGATCGGGAGATTAAAGGCTGGGAAATTTAATAGCAGTTATCGTTAAGTCACTCCTGCACATAATTACACCCGCATAACGCACGCCTCACGCCTACGTGATATTTAACTTCAAAGCTATTACTTATTGCGAAAATGTCTTCAGCCCATTAACAAACGCATTGAAATTATCGAGATTTTTATTTCTTACGTCTCTAAGATAAAAGGCTTGAAAGAGAAAGAACAAGAATTGTTCGTTGTTAATGAAAAATGGTCTTAGAGGTAAAGAATATAAGTTCGTAAGAAGCTCTGAGAAAGAAGACAAAATTACCGGACCATTTCTGGGTTATTTCGCGGCTTTTCAAACAATTATCCAATTTAGAAATTGATCTCATTTGAACATGGTTTAAAATTTTTTCTTTAAATTTAAAAGAAAATGTTATCATTTTGAAGAATTCAATAAAAAATTATTCAATTTCACACTGCTATTAGTTTAAAACTGTCGAACGTACAAAGCATTAAACCAAAAGTATCAAATTATACTTGACGTTTTATTAAATATTCTATTTTTAGCGCCTTCAATTTAAAATGATTGAACCAAGACGAATTTCAATTGGTAATTGTACAAACAAGTTTACATTCACATCTGCTTAATTCGAAGCATTCTATAAATAAAATTGTCCACTTAAAAAATTTTTTGAACAAACAATTTGGATTTTTCAGTTAAAAGTCATTCAAAACTTGTAATTCGTATGTTTCAAAATTTTTTTTCTAAATATTCAATATTGAAGATTTCAAACTTAAAATGCGCAAATATTATGGCTCCTAATTTGAAATAAATGTTTAGAATATTAAAGGATTCAATATAATTTTGGAAAATAGGGCCAAAATAGCAGTATGAGATTTTTTAAATAATAAACTTTGATGTGCTTAAATCATGCAGGCCGTGGATCGACTAGAGTGTTTTTAAAAAAATCGCATAAGTAACATAAGACGCATGAAATTTCGAAAAAATTATTTTCTTGGGAATAAAGAGTAAAATTTTCAAAGAACGATTTTTAATCGTTTTGTTGTTTGTATGAAGAAAATTAGATCAAACGATACACGTATTGAAAAATACATAAAATAATGAACAATTTATAGTAAGGTCAATTTCTTCTTTTACCAGCATACAATCACATGGATTTGCAAAGTATATTTGTATAAATTTAATTAGTTATGAATTTAAGACATATTCAATAAGTAAACTCTAAACACAAGACATTTAATTTTTAATTAAAAATTTGGTTAATTCAAAGTTCTTTTTCAATTTGAAATTATTTCTAAGCTCTACATTTTTTAAATTTAAATTCTTGCAGAGTCGAAGAGTTACAACTTTTCTGTTTGGTATCATTTCAACTATATTGTTTAAAATATATTAAAAATTAAGGCTCTCATTTTAAAATCATGGAAAATAGTGGCATTAGTCGCCAATTAAGAGGGAAAAGCGATATTAGTGGCTTTTATTTTTTTTACAATATTGGGACCGCTCAAAGGAAGTGTCAAATAGTATTAATATTAGAGTGCATGCGAGCCTTGCAACTATAATAAGTAATTTATTATTATTACATTCTATTATAATATCATTATTTATTGGATATTATTATTTAACTGTTAAGTATTTTTAAGTATTTTAAAGTACTTATCAATTAAAATTGTCAAATTGAAACATCGAGAATGAAAGTTGACAACTATTAGTCTTTAAATTTTTAAATATAACAATCTAAAAATATATGTGTCTAAAACTACAAAATTTTCCATTGGAATTTTAGCCATTTTAAGGAGTTTCAACACGAACTCGCTCAATCTAACAGTACTTCATATCCATTTACTTGGTAGAAGCAATCACATACGATATCAAGTGACATTTAAAGTGATTGGATAGGCTTTTCAACAAAACAAAGAACTTTCCAAAGTACATTTTTTCAAATAAATATCAAGTTTATTTTCGCTTAGCATGGACAAAATTGCTTGGTTGTAATCTTTTTATAATTCGATCGGACATTCGAGACCTGGAAGGATGCCTTTTTTGCGCTGCCCACGTGAAACTGAACCTGTGAATCGAACAGTAACCCTGTTTCCCGATTTGGAGAACGTTGAATATACTACAGAAAGAAACGCGTTCTACAAAAAAAAAGGTGAGATGATTCATATGCCATGAATGTTCGTATCGAATTGATTACCTAAGCAGATTAATTTGGTAAGTGTCGCTAGCCATTCTCCTAAACCGGCTAACTCTGGCATTTCTTTCTTTCTTTCTTTCTTCTAATTTTAACCTCTTGAGAACTTTTCCTTCTTTGTAAAGAGAAATGTTTCAGAATATATTTAATATGATTCAGTATTTCACTGTAACCACTATTTCATATGAAGAAACTCTGAAGATATATATAACTACTAAAAATGAAAAGTTGTTACAAAAAGGGAGGTATGTTTGTGATCCTACGAACATCTAAAGGTAACATGAATAGCTTCACGGAGTGTAGATTTACGACATTTTCGTTCACAAATTTTATGATACAGTTTACTCGAAGATATTCAATATTTTCAGGGATTAACAACTGACAGTTTGCGATTTAAAGGTTACAGTTGGTTAAAGTATACAAGAGTATAAGAAACTCACTAAATAAAAAATTAAGAATCCGGAAGGTTCAGGAACGGCCCTCCCTCACTCGGTATATCAATCTAAAGTTGCGTGGGCAGTTTCGTAATAGAAATAATCGCTATTTTTCTCGAATCATCAAGTCTCGAAAGTCGCGATAAATCATACAAAAGCGTCTCAAGATTAAAGTTATTGGACTCACGCAGATAGCACACGTTTCAAGACTGCAATGCCTGTTAATTCTGTTCTTGAAATATCAAATTTATTATAATTACAAACCTAGTGAGCAGAAAGTTTGCAGATTTTCTAGCCAAAAATATGATTAAAACAGGCGAAATATGATATTTTTTTATCGAGAATAGGGAAATAAGAGATGATTGAATTCAAATTAATGTTTATGTATCATATTTCATTTGAGATGAAACGCTGAAAATTGCAAGCCCAAAGACATTGCATTTTCATCAAAAGGGTTAAATTTTCAACACAAAGAGATGGTTTTTCAACCCAAAGACAAATTTTAAACAAACGTGTTGAATGATTTATAAAAAGGTCGACTTTTAAACCCGAAACTATACATTTTTAACATAAAAGATCAGTTTGAAACAAGAAAGATAAAGTTTTCACTAAATAGTTGAAATTTCAAAACAAAAATCAATTTTCAACCAAACGGAACCAAAAGAGGAATTTTTAACCAAAAATTGAATTTCTAACGACAAGGATGTATTTTATATTATAAATAATAAAATTTGCTACCACAAAGAATCAATTTACAATCATAAATAGTTCAGTTTTCTTATTGGATTCTACTATTACTTTAGTTTCGATTTACGCAAAAAAGAGAGCAAAATGTAAAATTTCTTGAAAAAGGTGTTAAAAAAAGGAATTCATGAAAAAGGAGGAAAACAGGGGAATAGAGGAAAGAGTTTGCAGTCTGAGGTTGGCAATTGTCACGTCAAATAAAATTAGTTGTCATGCCAAAAACATTTGGCATTCAAACAAAAACTATCTCGTTTGTGTGCTTAGATCTGAAAACAATACTCTTGGAAAGCTGCAGGAATCCACTTTCATCTGGTATTAATAAATCATCAATATTTAAGGGGGAGAATACAGAATCTTAATTGTCTCCAAAGATGAGATGGCTTAATTCCAGTCTAGCAAATTCGAATTAGAGATAAGAAGTTTTGGTTTTATGCAGTTTCCCCTTCTCTGATCAAATGCTTAGGCGAATGCGAGAGCTTCTGATAACAATCTGGCTTTAGGTGGCAGGGGGTTTTAGAAATTGGAAACCACAGAAGATTGAGTACGTTTTGGTACATTTCTGTACGTTAGGAAAGGGATGCGAGATAAAGGGTTTAATGTTTGACGATCTCTTGTCTGATTTGACCTATCTGATCTGATTTTCACAACAATTACAAGTTTTAAACCAAACATTAGACTCACATTCAATCTCGGAACAGACAAAGATCTGCTATTGATCCTCCTTCTTCGCAGGAGTCTCGCTCGCTCCCGATCTCTCCTCGTCGATCTGTCATCCTGTCTCGCCAGACACGATGTTGCATCTTGAAATTCTTGAACACTCGGATTATCTTCCAAAGAACGAACACTTAAAAGGACGCATCCATCGTTCTCGTCGACACTTGCCACTGCGCTACAACGCATTCCATCCGCCTCGCGCACTTTACAATCCTTCGATTCCTGTTTCCTCGACTCCTTCAAACTGTAAGATCCAAACGACGAGGATCTCTTCCTGGTCTCACGACTTGAATTCCGAAAAGAACTCACCGATCTCCTAGCGATCAACCTCTCAGTTTTAGTCGCGAATTCCTGCGTCCTGTTCGATCTAGAATCTGTCCTTGGTCGATACCTTATCGTGACTACATCAGCTGGGGAAGAAGGAGAATCCTTGACTACCTCTTGGTTCTTCTCCTTCCAGGAACTTTCCACACAATCACTAGATCTCAAGGGATTGATGATCCAATCACTTCTGTCTTGATCACTTCCTTGAGTTTTCTTTCGATTTTTTTCATTCCTCTGATCCTTTCTCCAATTCTTCACTTGATTCAAGTCATACTTTCCCCAATTCTTTTCCGGATCTCGACATGGCTCTAAACTGATCTCATCACCGGGTAAAGAGGCAAACCTTCTCAAGGGAGGACTTGAAAGCTTGGCGTAAATATCCCCACTGGGCCGTAAATCTTTGGTGTGATCTTGAAGGTTAACGAGTGTAGAGTACCTCAGTCGACCATCAGAGCATCTCTCCAAGGAGATAACGTGCGGATCCGAGGCATGAGATTCCTTAACTTTGGATTTCAAGGTTATCGACCCTGCTGTGGAGGACCTCTTCAGGACCAGGGCCTCTGATCGAGGATGACTCGAAGAGTCATAAGACTGAACTCGCTTTACAGGCTTCGAGGGGTTACCAATCACGTGTGAAAAACACGTGAGGTTTAGCGAACCAGGTTCTTCTTTCCCGGCCTTGAGATTCTTAGACTTGTTTTCTCGTCGAAGGATCCTCAAAGTCCCGTCCACCTCGTCACACTGACGCACGGAGATGAGACGACAACCGCCGTCAACTCCGTTCTCCTCTGTGATGAACATCCGAAATAGCTATGTCTCGGAATTCATAATTGCAACATACTGACGCAAAAGCTATGTTCTATATTTACCTCATATCTTACTCTCGGCCACTTTTGAACTTTTATATAATTTATCGCACTTTGGTTAAAACTGCGGCGGATCTTTAAAAATGTTTACACCTATTCACTTTTCTTTGACGATGCTTTGATTGTTTCGATGAAATTCGTATGATTTTCGAAAATGTTCCTTGAATTTGCGATAATTAGGAGGTTTGCTGGTCATGGTTTCCATCTACATAATTTTCGAAAATCCGAGATTGGCGGATGATTGATCTTCAGGGAAGATCGCACCGCCGGTTTCGCGTTCAGTTTCACACGGAGGAAAGAGACGCACAGCCCGCGAGTGCTGTTGGCCTACTGCGGTCTCTAAAGCGCGGAGCGAATGCAGCCCACACTGGCTCGCGAGACGCACACGAGGACGCAGTACTCACTCATACGAACCCCCTATCCACTCGATTCTATTCCATTCGGCAGGGTTCCGAACCAAAAGCTACGGTGAATTTATTCTCACTGAGTACTCAGCACGATTAACGCTAAGAAATGTATATTGTGCCTTTAAATGTAATATGTGCATTTCTTAGGTAGGTCAGTTAGGGATGTACCGGCAAACGGGATAATTTCGCACATGTGAGATTAATTCGAACATTCCTGAAGTCATAGTTTAAATTGCTTAAGGTGATTTTAACCAGAATCTAGAACCAGTTAAGGCTTGAACTGATTCAAAATTCTGGTTAAAACGACCGTAAGGAATTTGAATGATCAATTTAGGAATTTCCGAATTTACCCTACATGCCCGAAATTACCCTGTTTGACGGTACTCATTGTAGTGAGCTGAATCTTTTATATTCTCAATTAAGAATGAAAAATAATGAGTAAGCACTTTCGAAGTTAATTAGTTCTGAATTAAACCTTGAAATTTTGATTGGAAAATCTTATTAGGTTTTACGAGAAAATGAAGAGAATTCTTTTCGTTTGACGCGCACGTTTCCCCAACTTTATACAGTGATAAAGAATTCAATTTTCAATTTGAGATAAGTTTACAAAACAAAATCCCTTCCTATTGAGTTGCTGAATCAATACAAAAAAGTTTGATCAAAACATATTATTAGGTTTCGAGAAAATGTAGGGAGAGGTTTTATTTCGCTCAAGGGGCACGTTTTTTTAAACTTTGGATGGTGATACCAACCACAATTTTTAATTTAAAATAAAAAACTAAGAATTTACTTTTTTAAAAATCTGAGTATTCTTTTGTATTAGAATTTTTTCATTTTTTGAGTCAATAATGTAATTTTTTTGAAATTTGTGTATTACGCCTTCATGGCAGAATTTTTCTCAGACGAACTAACTTAAAAATTCTTTTGTAACATTTTCAGAAATTTCTAGGTATTTTACAGTATTTCCCTGGAATCCAAACAATTTTACTTAATTTCTTATGACTCACGGGTTTTTATCACATTTTAATACATTTTCAGGGATTTTAAAGGTTTTTAATGTATTTTGGATTTTAAAGATTTCGTGGGATTTCAAACTATTCTTAGTAACTTAGACCACAAAAGAATTTAATTGTTAACAAAATAAATAGTGATATTTATTAAAACCTTGTTATAAGGAAACTCGTATATTTTCTGACCGAAATGAATGTCTACGTTACAAGAAAACTGTTGCCTAACACTTTTATATATAAATTATGCCTGCGTGAAAGTTTCTCTCGAGTTTGGAGATTATCGAACTAAACTGGAAATGCCACTCGAATTTTAGAAGGACATTATAACTATTCGTTTCACAGTTGCTTTGAATGTTTTGGGTCCGCAACATTCTAATTCTGAAACGACCATTACTTTTCTTCTATAAACAAGTGTCTCGACTCTCTAAATTTGAATCAGTGAAAAATGAGTCACTGAATGAAATCAGTAAGAATTGAAACTGATTTATAATAAGTTAGTATTTTCACCAATGAAGAGTAAAATCTTACTCATCTACGTTTAAAGGGGAAACAATTTTTTTAAGTTGTTTTTTGAAAATTATATGATTATTTTAGTATCTATCAAAGTTTCGACTCCGAATACAAAAACTTAGTGCTGACACAAAATGTTCTCATACTTTCTGCAATGCTTAGCTAAAACTTGTTACTTGATCGACAAAACTGACATTCGTGAAAGGAAAGAGTCCCCTATGTTATTCACATATCATCGACTACCACATTTTTCTTATATTTTGTGCAAACACCGCAGTTTCAAAATCTAACAATCCGCTAATTTCTCGCAATTGCAGTAACGTCCGATTGCAAATTGGTCTAGAATTTCACTGAGTCTGACATGCGGGCGATTGGAACGTGGACCTGAAAACTTAAACTCACTTTCACTGAATGAATTCCTTCCCTGAATGAACATTAACAGAAAATTTTTTGTACATTAATTTTAATTTATTCATGAGGATGAAGAAATCAATCATTATCAAATGTATTGACATCTCTCTCTCTCTCTCTCTCTATATATATATATATATATATATAATTATGCAATGTAATAATCTGCAATTAATACATTAATTATTTAATAGATGCAGTTCACATTGAAGATCATATGCACTTAAGATTAAAATTATTAAATTTTTTAAACCGTAATGCACAATTGGAAATATAATTTTCTAACGACTTGGTTTAAATGTCCTAATTCAAGAATCCTTTCATTTTTAAAAGAAGTTTAGAATCGTTTAATTTTTAACGCTTAAGGTTTCAATTCATTAATTTTGAAAGTTCTGAAAAGTATGAAAAATTCTGCAATTTTTAATGTTTTAAATCACGGCGATTACTTTTTGACCAAAATCACATTTTTTAGTAAAAACACCAATCCAATCACATATCCAATGTTTAACATATTTGAAATTTGTATAATTTCAATTTGAAATTCTAGTTTTGAATGCGCAATGTTAAAACAGTTTAATTTTTTACTTTTCAGGCCTTAAAACTAAAGTTTTTTTTTTAATCGCTTATATTAAAAAATATTACAACTTCCTAATTTTTAGAGGTTTTGAATTTCAAATTTCACAATGTTGTAGTTTCAAATCCAAATATCGAAACTGTTAGGACAATTTTACTATGTTGCAGTTCAAAATTGCAACATTCTATATCAGAAGCCTCGATGGTCAGTTATTAATTTAATAATTTTAGATTTAAATATTCGAAATGGGTTGGTTTAAATTTCAAAAGTACACAATTGTCTGGAGTTTTAAATTCTTCCATGTCATGAAATATCAAATTGAAAGATTTGATAGTGTAAAGAATTTGTAATCGAATCATCATAATTCGGACCATATGGCAATCTTTTAATTAAAAATTAAAAATTGTGGTCTAGCAAATAAACATGGATAAAAATCAAACTATCTACAATTGGTAACTCAGTAATTGAATAATTTCTTTAATTTTGAATTATTGCAAGTTTAGGGTTCTAAATTTTCATGTATTGCATTATTTAAATTGTAAAGGGTTTGAGTATAAAAAAGTTTTAATATTAAAATTTTTGACTACTAAATTTTTTTTTAGATTTTAAGTAAATTTGGATTTGTTTAGGCTTAAAACGTGGCAGCAATTTTTCCATTTTTAACGTTTCCTACTTAAAATATTTTATCATTTTTAACGAATTTTTAGAATTATTTAATTTTAAAGGTTTAGAATAGAAAAATTTTAATTTTCGACGATGGAAATGACAGTACATTTCTTTAATGTTAGGAAAAATCTAATCATTCAATTTAGTTTTCAATAAAAATTTTTTATATCTTATACGCTTTAAATTGAACATTACTTAAATCCAAAAGTTAAAATTGTTAAATTATTCTATTTTTAATGCTTTTTGTTAGATATATTACAGTTTCAATTCTTTCGAATTTTAAACGAGAAAATGAACAAATTCGAATTTGAAAATATTCAATTTCTAACTTCTTGAAATTGTCCTATTTTGAAATTTTTACTCTGAAATCATTCGATTTCGAGATCCAGATGCTTTGCATTCCATTCGAAATACTGCAATTCTTTCAACATTTTAACGTCTTTAAAATAGTTTCGATTCGAACATTCTGAATTCTAACTTTAATTGCAAAACCTAGAAGAAACAATATCGCTCTTTAATGACAGAATTAAAGGTGCGCCGCTCAGCCCCGGCTTATGGTATTGTTTGTAAAATGTTTAAAACTTTATATCTAAAATTTTTTCAATAACACATATTTAAACTGTTTACATTTTCAATGTTAGGGGAAAAAATCCAGAAAAAATCCATTTATTGATAGTATGTTATAATATATCATATTTATTTATTCAATACCATAACCCAAGCGTTTAATCCATTTTGCATAATAAAATTGAGCGAAAGTTTAAATTAGATGCACGCTTAATGAGGTACTATATCTCAGTAACGTTTCATCTTTTGCGCTATAGTTCTAATTCTAATTGTATAACTTTTTCTCGTTTATTTCTATCCAGATTCCAATTAACGTTTGTGAACTTTACGACAAGGCACTCGGAAACTACTTGCAAATATTAACGAACGTAAGAGATGCACGCGGATGCAAAAGAGCGGATGCACTCGAAAGTGCAAAATCGAAGTTGAATATTGCACGTGACATCTATGGGTTACGCTATTGGTGAACGCACGTGCGAACGGGAATTATTAATTAACGACTCCACCCTGTTCATTCGAATCCCCATGTGAGTTCATTTTGCTCAGTTTATCATGTGCGCATTCATAATTTTTAATATCCTCATGATATGATAATTGTAAGATTTCGTAACCCAGGGCCGAAAACCTTACAGGAAAGTAAGGAAAGTCAGATGCAATGAGAGCGGGGAAAGTAGGGATAGTTAGGGGAAGGGCAGTAGGGAAAACAAGGGGAAATAAGCGAAGAGGAAGTAGGGGAAGTAGGGGAATGAGAGAAGGGGGTTATGGGAAATCAGAAGAGGGAAAGTGAGGGGAAAATATCCGATGGATTAAGCGAAATGAAGTGAGGAAAAGTAGGGAAAGTGAGGTGAAATGAGGAGTGGAAAGTATGAATAGTGAGTGGCAACGAGCAAAGGGTAAGTAAGGGAATGCGAAGTAGGGAAAGCGAGTGAAAAGGGAGCGGAAATGAGGAGAGAGAAAGTATGGGAAATCGAGGGCAGAAACTATGAGAGGTTAGAAGAAATTAGAGAATGGGAAATGCGGGATTGGAAATTACGAAGAAATGAGGGTAAAGGAAGTAGGAAAACGAGAAAAAATGAGGGGATAGGAAGTAGGGGGAACGATGAGACGAAAATATGAGAGGTGAGAGGAAACTAGAGAAAAAAATAAGGGAAAATGAGGGGAAAACAGGTAAGAAAGGCGTAGTGAGTGAGGGGAATGATGAGAAATGAGGAGAGGGAGGGTAAGGGAAAATTGGCATAGGGGAAGTAGGGGAAATGAGATATGGGAAAAGTAGAGTAAATGAGAAGAAACTAGGGCAAATAATTAGAAGTAAGGAAGGCTAATGAGGAGAGTTAAGGGAGGAAAAGTGATACCTGAGGAAGAAAAGTGTGGGAAGGGGGTGGTATCTGTAAAAGTGGGGAGAGGGAAAAGTAGAGGTGGGAAAAGTTGGAAAATGGGGTGTGGAATTGTGAAACGAGGGAAGGGGAAATAGAGGAGAGGAGAGCGATTTAAGTAACGTCTTAATAGGATACAAACCCCTTTTTGTAGACATAATGTGCCTGCTTTGAATGACTTGCAGAAAAAAATGTAATCAGAATTTATTCTCCAATTCTTATATCTAGATATGTTTGGAAGAATTTAACCGTTCTTTACAAGAAAAATGAAAGCCCACTAAGTTCTTTTTTCGGAGAAAGGTTTTACGGATTGTCCAATCTCTAAAATGTATGTTTAAATTACTTTTTTTACTTACAGATTTGCGTGAATTTTGTAAGTATGAGCGCATAGTCAGACGCAACTTCAAAAGTACGGTTTTTTATCTCTCAACAATTACTTAAACTCCCCGTTGATCAGAATTAATGAAGATAGATTTAAAAAAAATTATTATTACACCATAAGCCCTTTCCCTTTCGGTGTAAGCGTGACTGACTCGGGGCGAAGGGAATAAAGTGAGGAAGAGATTATAGAAATTTTAGATTAATCTAGAATTATTGTGTTATTAATTTAAATAACACGTTCGTTCCGGAACAAGGCTCCGGCCCAGGTTGCTGATCAATCTCTGTAGCAATCACCTCAAGTGAAGACCCTCACAAAGTCGTCATGTGAGGTTCTCCACTTGGGTCCATCAGTATCCAGGGTATTTTGTTTCAGATGTCATTTACTCTACTGACACTCTTCTTATTAACTATTTGCCGACAGATTTTTCTGTCCTGGCATACTTCTATAGCTTCTTTCACGTCCATGTATTTTTTCATGCAAGCTCTCGTGTTTCTCTGGTTTCTTATGTCTCTTCTAACTAGGATCTAGTTAGGAACTAGTTAGCGTGTTTTTCGCACCACATTTTTAAAGAATTATCTCGTTGCTCACTTTGTCCATCATAGTTTTCCCGCATATTATGCGCAAGAATCTCATGTCAATCGCGTTAACTTTACTCTTATCTTTTTCTTGATAGGTTCATGTCTCGCTACCGTATAGTATAGTTGGTACAAATATGGAATTATGTATTGCCATTTTAGCCTTATTAGATATATTTTTACTTCTGATAAGGGGGCCTGCCCTTCCAATAACCTTCTGACCTTCATTTATGCGCCTATATAACTCCTCATCTATCTTCCCGTCCCTAGTAAATGAGCTTCCAAGGTATACGAATTTATCAACTTGTTCAATTCTCTCATCATTCAATACAATGTTGCATATTGTTTTCTCACTCTT
>JAAAKG020185349.1:0-25379 GCA_010014905.2 Druon quercuslanigerum
CTCTAAGTACTTTAGGCTGTTGCTCTTGGTGGTTCGGAACCCACCTTAAACTGTAGGTCCCCCTCCCACCACCAAAATAGGGTGTGGGAGGTGTGTTAAGGAATAGGAAGAAGGTGAAAGAAAAAATATAAACCCTTAGGGGACACATTAGAAGCTTCCACTTGAAGTACTCAGTGATACTGTAAACACATACGAAAATGTGTGTAAAACTAATGCTAGGTCAATATATTTTCCCAGCAAATGTATAAAAGAAATAGAAAAAGTATAAACAAATATTTCTGATCATGAAAAGTTAATGTGAAAGTCAGCAAATTTTGTAAAAGCGATTTGTTGATCCAAGTTGTTAAAATGCTTTTTGTTGACAACTATAATCCGTCATACTAAATTCGTTACTTTAAAACAGGAAATGTTTACTTGGGATTTAAAATCCGCGAACCGAAAAACTTCGAGTAACAATCTTGAGTAGAATTACTTTAACGTGGTCAATTATGTTCCATCGTATCGGATTCACTATTTTCAAATTTGACATGTTTACTTCGGCTTTAAAATCAGCGACGCCAGGAAAGTTTGAATACTTCTATACAATAAATATCATTTGATAGAAATAATGCGTTTCTTCGATTATTACAATATTTCAATTATTTTATTTGAAGTTAAACTTTATTTAAAAAAATATTCAGAACATACAGTCATTGTGTTGCTACATTATTAGGCCAAAGCAAAAAAAATGAGATTTTTCCCATCACTTTTGTCATTTGTTGTAAATACTTTGAGTCTTATTGAGTTTTCAAAATCCTAGTTCGCTAAATTTGCCAGATTCACCATGTGAATTAACATGTTTCTAGGTCGAAAAAAGTCACTCGACTAACCGAAAAATCTTAAGACAAGAATCCCATCTAGAACGTTTGGAAAGTCATGAAACAAAAGGCAGTAAACACGATCCTACCTCCAAGTAAGAGTTAATTCTGAAAGGCAATCACATTTGGGAAATATCTTTAAAAATAATTCTAGGTTTTCCTAAAATACCAATAATTCCTTCAAAATTAAAAAACTGCTTACAATCCTCCAGTTTATTTTTTAATCTTTTTGGATATACTGAAAACTTATAAAGAAATGATACATATATTCCAATAAACTTTATCTTTTAATTTTATAATTTAACAATAATATCAAATACTATTATATTAAATATTATATTAAAGATTTATATTTTTAAACAAGAAGATGAATTATCAACGTAAGATTTAAGCTTGCAAGCCCAGAAGTCGAACATTTTAGAAAACAGTTAACTTTTTAACTTGAAAAGAAGGACTTCAAACCAAAAAAAATTAATTTGAATTTTTAACTCACGTTGTGGGTTTGGTGCACGTTGATCATTTCTCTTGGGAATTGATGCAGGAGACAAAGGGAAAAACTCATGGTATCTTAAATCACCAGCATATGATAATTTCCCAGTATCATAATCTCTTAATAGATTTGTTATATCTCCTGGAGTCAAGACCTCTTTATCCTTATGAGCTTGTGGGATCAAGTCGCTTCCTGGCAGGTTTGATGATTCTGTAATGATAATTCTTTTTTATTTGCCTAGTCAGAACAACACAGGTTATCGCTACACTCAGGAAGGAAATCTTTTAATATAGGGTCCTTAGAGCCGGATTAAGTAAGCTTATGAAAAATTAATCGCGACAGTTTATAGTGAATCACCAGGCTAATATTAATTTACCATGATACAAAAAACCCTCAGATAAATCCCGAAGAAAATACTAGGAAATAAAAACAGAAGATCTGTAGCACATTCTTCACAAGTTTCCTCAACTCGAATGGGAAACCTTTCCAGATATGTTTAAAGTAATGGGTCACGATACTGATATTTCAGAAAAACATAATTCAAATATAAGCAAACAGAAAACAAAAAAATATATATAATTTAAAAAATGTCAATTGGCAGTGCTAATTATAACAAAGCGCTCTCAAATAGGAGTAGACCCGTAGTATATGTAGTATGACCCGCTTTGTATGTTCAGAGAAGCCACCTGCAACGATCAGAGTATTATTCAAATGATCTTCACGCTCCAACCCAGGTTTATCGTTAAATGATTAGATGAATTTAGGATAGAGACTTCAAAAGGATATATGTTTAATTGTGACACGTTGGAGACTCTGCAAGGACGTTTTCAGGTCCAATATTTCAAAAACGTTTTTTTGAAATAGATTTTAAACGACATTGACTCTAACCTGCAGAGAACAATTTGGAGACTAGAACCAAACAAGGACCTGCATGGTCACTGTCTAATGAAGACTGTGCCGCTCCATGGTAATTGCAATGAATTCTCTGTAGTATCACAGCGATCCTACTCAGCTACGGTCTATTTTGCCTCTAGAAGGACAAATAGCAATCTCCAGTCTAATCTAATCTTATCCAAGACGAATTTAATCCCAATTAAAACTGTAACTATAACTATATTGTAACTTTGTGGAGCCGAGATCCTGGCAAAACTTCTCGATGCTGTATCTTAAAACTTTGGATTCAGTGATGTTCCAAAATATTGCTGGTGTGACGCTCAGACCATTCTCGATTGACTTTACCGCCACCCATATCACTGGCCAACTTTTGTAATAAACTGAGTTGGAGAAACACATTCCACTCTTAAGAATCAGGTTTGGCGACACGTCTCTACAAAATTCAATCCTACGAATTGCGCTTTGTCTCGAATATGCTCCAGAATTCATCTTTCTGGTGTTATAGGTTAAACTGTTTGACTAAATGGGCCTTAAACAATTGCACGACCGATCAAGGTTGTGGTTCAAGAGGCACAAGAAATACTAGGAATTTCAAAGATGAACATCACGGTTAACAAAGAGTCTCAATGTTTTGCTAAAGTCTGTTTACCTTCGTCATTTCTAGGCAGAATGCATGGCTCTGAAGATTGCAAAGAGGATCTAAAGGAAGAGTGAGTTTTTCAGATTAAACCCTTTCCTGGGCGAAAATGGAATCCTGAGAGATGGAGGTCGTCTTCAGAATATTCTACTAAGCTTCGACGAAAAAAACTGCATTATACTGTCGAGACGGGATCAACTCTCGTACTTACTCGTCCTACAAGCATACATACTTATACTCCATGGAAGACAACAGTTGACTTTGAACCAAATGTTTAGAAGATTTTGGATTATCTGATCCCAAATCCTGATGAACGAGGACATTCGCAGCTGCGTAACATGTGAGCGATTGAAGGTACGAACACCTACGAAAGTGGCCGCAGATCAAGCTAATCACGGGACAACCTTGTCTTTTATTTCTACGAATATACCTCACTTTGGTGTTATTTGGAAAACCGATAGAAAAACGGTAGAACACCATCTGGGACAGTCCATAAGTACAAATTCTTGTCTAACCTTTGCGGAAATAGTATCGTTTTGTGTCAAATCGAAGCTTGCCTGAACTCAAGACCGCTTTACCCTAATCCAAATAACACAATTCAGCTACATGACATCATGCTAGGTCATTTTGGGACTAATGGTCCAATGACAGCTGTCCCAGATCCCTCGTTAACTGATTTCGATGATCAGACTTTGGCACTATGTGCTGTGCTTTCCAAAATGCGAGAGAACTTTTGGAAGAGATGGTCTCGCGAATACCTCCATCATCTTTAACATCCCTCAAAATGGTCACTCGAGAATAATCAGGTCAACATCGTCATTTTAAAGGTAGAAAAGGTGCCATTAGCGAATTGGAGTTTGACACCCATCGAAAAACTACGTCCTAGTAACGACGGTTTGGTCCGTGTGGTAACAATTCGAACACCAGAAGGCATCTATAAAATGGGCCAGAATCACCTGGCCTCACTGCCAGTGCAGACAACGAACTTAAGCTAACCATGAGTATCATCGACTTTTGAACGAGAATGGCAACTAGTTAAAAGTTTATTAATTGTATTTCTCATACCAAGCGTGATAACTCCCGCAGGGTGTTCAGATTGCACATTTTAGTTACTTGCTAAAGGCAAACGAGTGGTCATGTGATTTTCCAGCTGTAACTTTACCTTGCTTTGAACATTCAAAAAAAAAATGCGATTTGGAATGTATTTGCCTGGTTAAATTGGATGCGCTCAAGTTCGATAGAACCGTAAAATCACTTTGCAACATAATTAATTTTTATATTTAAACATGTTAGAGATAAAATAATAGCTCACCGAAATTCGGTGCATGGAAAAAATATAAATCTAGGCAAGGTTCACCGAAATTTAGTGAGCTTAGCGCAAATAATTTCAGTGAGCCCTGATAATTCGCATATTATTGCAAATAATTAATGAGAGTCCAAACTATTAAACCTGATTCATGTAAAATTCAATCAAATGTATTGAGTTCTCTGAATTCTTCTGAAAGAATGGAATTCTCTTCAACTATTTGCAAATTCCCTTAAAGATTTTTAGGAATTCTCTTTAAATACTAAGGATGTAACTTGATTTATTTTTCATTTTCTAAGTTCTTCTCAAAGCATGAAACTTTTTCCACTATTCCGAAATTTAGCATCTTTGGTTGACGAATTAACAGCTACTGGATTACGATGCACACGTTTTTCTTGAATTGTGCACAATTATGTAGAAGTATTTAAATTCAATTTAAATCTTTTGAATCTTTTAACACTTTTTTTTAATTCTCTTATAATCATTAGAATTCAGATTGAATTATTGTAGATTCCTTCAAGTCTTTTGAATTCTGCAGGATTCTCTCGATTTCTTAGACTTCACGCATAACCTCTTGAATTCTTTTAAAGATATTTGAATCCTCTTGAATAATTTGGAATATGTATAAATTGATTTATTTTTAATTTCCTGAATTCTTCCAAAAAGCTGAACTTTTTTAAACTATTTCAAAATTTAGCAACTTTCGTTGACGAATGAACAGCTACTGGATTAGGATACACACGTTTTTTCTTAATTCTGCAGAATTCAAAAGACTTGAAGGGATTTACAACAGTTTAACGTGAATTCTAAATATTTTTAGGGAATTCTAAAACGTTCTTGAAGGTTTCAACTGAATTCAGAGACTTCTACAGAATTCTTTAGAATTAGAAAAAAACGTGTAAATCCTTATTCTCAAGTAGTTAAACTGATGACCAAAGGTGATGACTTTGTAAATAGTTGAAGAGAATTCCATGCTTTTAGAAGAATTCAGAAAACTCAATACATTTGATTAAATTTTACATGAATCAGGTTTAATAGTTTGGACCCTTATTAATTATTTGCAATAATATGCGAATTATCAGGGCTCACTGAAATTATTTGCGCCAAGCTCACTAAATTTCGGTGAACCTGGCCTCGTTCTATTTTTTCCATGCACCGAATCTCGGTATGCCATTGATTCTTATTTTGAATTCTACGGTTAATAGTTTATCAATATAATAATTTTTTAATTTTTTGAAAGCATTCGTAATTCTTACCATTCTTTTTGTTTAATTTTAGTTACGAAATTTATTTAGTAGTCTTAGAAGCCTTTTTATATCAAATTGATGATACGGCATTCCTAGGCGTGTCTTTGCCAATGCATCTCTTTTTCTCGTTTAAAAAATAGAGCAAAAAATAGTTTTCTTTTCTTCTTGCTTAATGTTCCTTTTAAATTTATTACTATTTTTAAATCCTTTTAATAATGTAATAAATTCTGAGAAAACAAATAAAGAAATGGCTTCAACTAATCAATGTAACATGAAGAGAATTCAAAGCTAAATATATATCTTACTTTAATTCTTTATCTCGCTTTTAAGAGAAAATATATATCATTTAATTTTCGCCGAACTTTTAGTTTAACAAATGTTTATTTATATCAATTTTTTCATAGAACAATTAAAAAAGAAGAATTTAGGATTCATAAAACATTCGATCAAATGATTCATCAAACATCTAAATCCTTTGATCGGAAGTATGTCATTTTTAACATTTTACCCATTCATCCACCCCCCTCACAACACGCCTAACAAACTACAGGCCGGCTAACCCACAACCCAGGAAACTCCAATTTTAATCTCTAGTATTCCATGATACAATTGCATTTAATACTACTCGAAGACTAAGACCCCTACCCTCAAACGAACAAATCCCAACCCCACAATTTGTTTTTTAGGGGTGCTGTTAGAGGATTGAAGGGCTAGGGGTGGGTGTTGAGGTGGGCTTGGTTGAACAGAGGGAAAATGTTTTAACCTTCTAACTGTATTTAACTGGATTGTTTCATAGAAAACCAGCGATTAAACTCACTGTGCCCTGGATTATGTGGCTAAGCCTGTTAGTGGTTTATCAGGGGTGCTGTTAGGGGGTTACAGGGACAGGGTAAGTGTTGAGCTGGACTTGGTTGGTAAAAAGGTAAGTTCTTTAACTTTCTAAATGCATTATGTGGTATTGCATACTTATTTTTTGTGAGCCTGACTCATTGTCCTATGTTTGTCGTATTTTTAAAGAAATAATCGTTTTTGCTACATATTTTTGGCTTTTCGTAAAAGTCCTTACGTGATAGATCAAACCTAAAAATAGAGTCAAAATCAGCGTAAAAAATCCGTAAGAAATATATGGTCAAGATCTGGACCACTTTTTTTTTGTAAACCTGTGTTATTAATCGATTAAATACATGAATTTTTAACTCACGCTGTGGGTTTGGTGCACGTTGATCATTTCGCTTGGGAATTGCTGCAGGAGACAAAGGGAAAAACTCATGGTATCTTAAATCACCAGCATATGGTAATTGCCCAGAATCATAATCTCTTAATAGTTTTGATATATCCCCTGGAGTCAAAACCTCTTTACCTTTATGAGCTTGTGGGATCAAGTCGCTTCCTGGCCGGTTTGATGATTCTGTAATGATAATTCTTTTTTATTTGGCTGGTCGGAAGAATACAGTTTGTCGCTACACTCAGGAAGGAAATCTTTTAATATATGGTCCTTCGAGCCGGATTAAATAAGCTTATGAAAAATTAATCGCGACATATTATAATGAATGATCAGGCTAATATCAATTTACCATGATACAAAAAAAAACCCTCAGAGAAATCCCGAAAAAAATACTAGGTAATAAAAACAGAAGATCTGTAGCACATTGGTCACAAGTTTCCTTTAAGCATTTACGGTTTTTCATATATGTTTAAATTAATGGGTCACGATACTGATATTTCAGAAAAACATAAAGGAAATATAAACAAACAGAAAACAAAAAAATATATAATTTAATAAAAGTCAATTGGCAGTGCCAATTGACTTTACAAAAATCTGAGAAATAGAATTTATCGATTACTAATTCCTGCCCTTTAAATAAACGACGCTTTGTATGTTCAGAGAAGCACCATACTGAATATCATTTGAGTTCAAGGGCCGGCCACACTTAAAAGACCATGAAATCGCTGATCCAGACTATCATCGTCAAGTATGCGTCGACTGTTTGATAGGTGCTGATCTCTTTTAACGTGTAATCCGTAAGGGCCTATAACAGGGTCCTTAAATAGTCCCACTGCTCTAAACCCGTGCTTTAGTTGGGTTCTGGTTGGTCGCTCTGCAAATCAACATGAGAATAAAAATCTATTCTTTCTCGCTGTAAAAAACTGCTCAATCAGCAATCCATTGCGACTGTTCTGGGAATGACAGGAATTACAAAGGGCACCTTACTAAAAAAGAGAGAAACAGATTGTGAATTATTATTCAAAGAGAATCACTACAGGAAATTTTTAGGTCGACACGTAGTTCGACTCCCCTAATCAGGTTCTCCAACTGTTTTTGGAGAGTTTCTTCGAAGAACAGTTTTGGTCTTCTTTCAAAATGATTCGCAAGGGATACACAAGTCCGGGAAGCCTACAAAAAATTCTTGATACAATACCTCACTTCAATTCACATGAGGCCCGTAAACGTCCAAGATCTTCAGATTAAATACCATTCTTATTCGCCTTAATATGGGTGTTTTAAAACTGTAACTATATTGTAACATTGGGGAGCCGATATCCTGGAAAAACTTCTCGATGCTGTATCTTAAAACCTTGGATTCAGTGATGTTCCAAAATATTGCTGGTGTGACGCTCAGACCATTCTCGATTGGCTTTAACGCCACCCATTTCACTGGCCAACTTTTGTAACAAACTGAGTTGCAGAAACACATTCCACTCTTAAGAATAAGGTTTAGCGGAACGTTTCTACAAAATTCAATCCTGCGAATTGCGCTTTGTCTCGAATATGCTCAAGAATTCATCTTTCTGGTTTTATGGGCTAAACTGTTTGACTAAATCGGCCTCAAACAATAGCACGACCGATCAAGGTTGTGATTCAAGAGGCACAAGAAATACTAGGAATTTCAAAGATAAACATCACGGTTAACAAAGAGTCTCAATGTTTGGCTGAAGTCTGTTTACCTTCGTCATTTTTAGGCAGAATGCATGGCTCTGAAGATTGCAAAGAGGATTTAAAGGAAGAGTGAGTTTTTCAGATTACACCCTTTCCTGGGCGGAAATGGAATCCTGAGAGATGGAGGTCGTCTTCAGAATTCTCTACTAAGCTTCGACGAAAAAAATTGAATTATACTGCCGAGACGGGATCAACTCTCGTACTTAATCGTCCTACAAGCATACGTACTCACACTCCATGGAAGAAAACAATTTACAGGACAACTTTGTCTTTTATTTTTACGAATATACCTCACTTTGGTGTTATTTGGAAAGCCGATACAAAAACGGTAGAACACCATCTTGGATAGTCCATAAGTATAAATTCTTTTCTAATCTTTGAGGAAATTTTAACGCGTTGTGTCAAATCGAAGCTTGCCTCAACCCATACCACTTTGACCTAATCCAAATAACACGATTCGGCTAAATGCCATCACGCTTGGTCATTTTGGGACTGGTGGTCCAATGACAGCTGTCCCAGATCTCTCGTTAACTGATTTCGATGATCAGACTTTGGCACTTTGGGCTCTGCTTTCCAAAATGCGAGAGAACTTTTGGAAGATATGGTCTCGCGAATACCTCCATCATCTTCAACATCGCTCGAAATGGTCAGTGCAGAATAATCTGGTCAACATCGTCATTTTAAAGGAAGAAAATGTGACACTAGCGAATTGGAGTTTGACACCCATCGAAAAACTACATCCTAGAAACGACGGTTTGGTCCGTGTGGAAACAATTCGAACACCAAAAGGCATCTATAAAATGGGCCTGAATCACCTGGCCTTACTGCCAATGCAGACAACGAACTCAAGCTAACCATGAGTATCATCGACTTTTGAACGAGAATGGCAACTAGTTAATAGTTAATTAATTGTATTTCTCATATCAAGCGTGATAACTCCTGCAGGATGTTAAGATTGCGCATTTTAGTTACTCGCTAAAGGCAAACGAGGGATCATGTGATTTTCCTCGTGATTGTTTAAACCTTATTTAGCAAAAAATTAAATTACGCTTGTTTTTCTAATATTTAATTTTTAATATATACATATACATAATCTGTTAAGAAAGTGCAAGTTCATTTATTCTGGTAAAATAATGTGTGTTCTTTCTTCCAACTATGAATTGCTTATTTTGAAATTTTCTCACCACATGTTTTCCAGAACAAAAAATAAATCTTTTTCTTGTTTTATAATCAATAAAACTTAATATTAGAAACACGTTTCTATACTTTTCTATGAAAAGTTGTCTTTTGCAATGAAAAGAATTCCTAATGATTTTAATTAGTCTAATATATTATTGTTATTTTTAATTCTACAGTTAATAGTTTATCAACTGTTACAATTTTTTGACGTTTTCAATTTATTTGTCACTCGTTCCATTCTTTTTGTTTAATTTTAGTTACGAAATTTATTTAGAGGTCTTAGAAGCCTTATTATATTAAATTGATGATACGGCATTCCTAGGCGTGTCTTTGCCATTGAACTTTTTTTTCTCGTTGAAAAAATAGAGCTAAAAATACTTTTCTTTTCTTCCTGCTAAATGTTTCTTTTAAATTAAAAACTGTTTTTAAGTCCTTTTACTAATCTAATAAATTCTGAGAAAATAAATAAAGAAATGGCTTCAACTAATTAATCTAACATAAAGATAATTCAAAGCTAAATATGTACACTCGATCAAATGATTCATCAAACATCTAGATCCTTTGACCTGAAGTATGTCATTTTTAACATTTTCCACATTGTATTAATTATTATTAATGAATAAAATGCATGAATCTTGAACTCACGCTGTGCGCTTGATAGAAATTGATGATGCGGGTTATTACGTGTTGCAGGAGACAGAAGTGTAGACGAATGGTATCTTAGATCACGGTTATTTGAATATTTTCCAGAATCCCCATCACTTGTTAGGGCTGCTATATCTTCTGCAGTCAAAATTTCACTACTTCTAGGAGAAGGTGGAACCCAGTCATCTCCTAGCCTTTTTGATGATTCTGTAAAAATAACGCTGATGTACATAAAACTCATCATAACTGATACAAACAACTAGGATGTTGAACGTTGATCTACATTGATTGCAAAGTATTAATTAATTTATTATTACATTCTTTGAGAAACCTCACATTAATTTGTCCATTAGAGTTTCACCGCATATATTGTGCAGAAATTGCATGGTAGTCGCCCTAATTTTACTCTTATCCTTTTATTGGTATATCCAGGTTTTACTACCGTACAGGACAGTTGGTGTGAATATAGAATTATAAACTGCGATATTAGGGCTACCACTTATTTCAAAGAATCAATGTCATTCTTAAATGTTTTCAAGACTTAAGCTGTTTCGAACTCTGCATTTCAAAAGAAACTATAAATTCAAATCTGATGTTATATTTTTAAAATTCGAAATGTGATAAATATGAACAATGCTAGCAAATTGTCAACATTTTTTATTATTTTGATCCGCCTTATTGGATGCGTGATTGTTAATTTGGAAAATCCAACACCATGTTGGAAATCAGTGATTTCATAAATCTGCGTATCACCATTTTTATCCAGATTTAAACATTTTTAATATTGGATCAGGCATTTTGAATTTGGGGAACAGAAGACTAGATTTTGGTTCAGCGACCTTAAAACCATTGACTATTCTAAATTGTTTTTGTTGGACAAATTTTTGACACGATATGTTCTTTTTGCCTGACTATGAAGGGGTTAAGAAAAAATGATATTTTATTTTTACATTTTCATCAGAGAAGGCATTAGATATATGTTAAATTTTACCCCTACCCCCACCCCCACGTCGCTTTTTTAAACTGTGGAACAGGTTTTTACTAATGTGTGTCTGTAATCCTGTCCGTCTGTTTGTCTTTGGATTTTTAGTTTATTTGCGCAATAACTTTCGAAAGAATTAACAGATTAGGTTATCCTGTTTTGTACTCTTTCAGAGATCTTTCATAGATTACACTATCACTTTTAGGGTAGGGCCTTCACGAAAGCTGCAGTTAGCGAAATTTTTTTCTAAAAGTATAAATGTTCAGTATTCTTCATATTTGTTAAAAATTCGTCTTATTTGGTCAACTTTTTGGTCGGGAAACCATAGTTAAACAAACCATAGTTAAATATTCTAGAAAAAACTGCAACTTTCTGCCATTAGGAATCATAGAAAAAATCCTAATTTCTAGCATTATGCAAAGAGAATATTATTAACAATAAGAGTTTACATATATAGTCGTATTTTTTAACAACAAGTAACTATTACCTTACTTTAATTGAAAATTGAAAACAAAGTGGAACGATTTTGTAAAATCTACGACTTTCTAACTCCTCAGTTTTTTAGAAATTTGATTAATCTGAGAAAAAAATAAAAGGTTTAACAGTTTTGGAAACTCGTATCAAATAATTTGAAGACATGTTTTTCAAAAACTTTTAAGAAATTCGCAAAAAATGTCAAAAAGAAGTTTGAAAGTCTTGAAGCAAATAAGAAACTTTTTTTAAGATACCTGGAAAGGGTTTGGATGACTTTTTGCTTTTTAAATTTAATTTTTAAAGAAAATTTAAAAAGGTATCAAAATTTTTTTTTAAATTGCTAAAAATTTTCAAAATATCTAAAAGGTAAAAGGAAATTTTTTTAAATTTTAAATATTTTTTAAACTTTTTAAAATTCACAGCCCTAATCAGTTCAGAACACATCTGTTTAACTTCTAAAGGCCATAAATATAGTTTAAACTAATTTAAATTTTCCCAAAATTTTTCGAAATTCTAAAAAATAAAAATATCATACTTTTTCGACATCTGAAATCTTTAATTGTTTTTAATTTTCGCAAGAATCTTAGGAAAATCACACGTTGACATATTTATATAGCTTTAGAAACTAATGAATAAACAAGCTATTTTGTTCAAAATTGATCTGTTCTGCCTAAAAATGAAACCGGTTGGAAACAAATCTATTAATCTTCAAAATTTATAATTTCCCAGAATTTTTCCCAAAAATTTATGTTTAATAATTTTAGGGTACAATGCGATTTTTATTTTACGTTTTAGCTAGATGTCTAAAAATGCGTTGTTTTTATCCACTGAACAATTACAAAATCTGAAAGTAATGTGATAATTTTTGTGAAATAAAACTTTTGTTCACATATTTTAATGCCATATTGCAAGAAAACTCAGGTTTGTGGATAAACGATTTTAAACTTTCTAAAACGAATGATAAATAAAGCATCTGCACAATTTAAAAATATTTGATTTAACATTTTTGTTCTTAAGAGAAACATGAAATACTTTTGCAAGAAGATTTAAAAAGTTCATAATGTTGACACAAAAATTAATCATCTCTTTCGAGATGTTTAAAAACGTGATTGAGCGCTTTTGCTGATTGTCTCTCTATGCAAAATATGTGTGTAGCAGATATCGTTACACAATTATAATGAAGTGATGAGAAAATTCATATTTCTACAAACAATGGAACTGACCAAAATTTAAGATTTATTTATGGAAAATACATTTTCAGTAATTACAAGCATTTTGTACCAAAAACTGTCAACAAAATTTGTGATATGTTCACGTTCATATTAGGGAAACTTATATGTGTACAGATCAAAATGATTATTATATTATTATTTTTACCAGTGAAACTGAGGATTAGCGCTGAAGATAAGACCAGTATATAGACAACCCTCATATTTTTGAATTTGAGGAGACACTGCTTGATACAATAAAAAGCAAGTTGTTTCAAAATGCTGCTAATCAATATTTGGTCGCAATATCAGATTTTAAAGTGTGCACTGTAGCCGTTGCCTTGTTGTTTTAAGCGTTCAGATTGCCCTTGCTTGGTATTAAGATTCCATTTGAATCAATGTTTTAACAATTTCTTAAATTTTCAAAGACGCTGCTTTTCACATATCAATGTTGTATAGTGTACAGTCGGGTGCTTAAAAAATGTATTATCTTCTTTCTAAAATAGACCAGTCACGCAAATCTTAAAATTGTTGTCGTCTCTTTTCCAAATTTGTGTTTAAATTTTTTACCATTAAAGTTGAGAGCAACGACAAATATAATTTGGTGACTTAGCATTCTCTTTTGTTAAAAGTCCTTCGGCTTTATAGTCCACTCATCTGATCTGAAAAATAGTAAAAAAAAGTTCCGGATTTTCAAAGAAGAAAGTTCCTAGAGAATGAATAAAAGAGGACTTAAGCCTGCGTAATTTAAAAACAATATTTTGTACCCATAATAGATCATGCGTAACCTTGCAAAGTGTACCCTTAATCAATTTGGTCACCAAATTGCACCACTGAACAAAACAAAAATGATCTGGAGCACGGCACGCAAATTCAGATCGTCGACTTAATATTTTTAATTATTTGGGTCATTGACGAAATTTCAAAAAGTTCTTGTAGATGACGTCTTCTACGATGTGGCGGACGATCCGATGCACCTAGGTAGTGAAATTAACATTTAGAGACGCGTCGGCTATTGGCAAACCTACGATATCAATTCTTAACGCAGACTAATTTTCTGTTGCACTCGGACGGTTTTTTTGAGTTTGTGTTTAGCGTCTCCTAAGCATGGGAGACCCACGACAGCAAGGCTTGCGCCATGCTTCCATTCATCCATGACCCATGCTTTAGCCAGATTTTTCCAAGTGTCTTGCCATGCTTGAGCCCTAAAAACTTTGTTTACAAGAGATTTCGCTTTGCCATACGCATCAAGATAAAACTGTCAATGCTTTTCAATGGCTAAATAAATGTAATAAGCATTAAGGTATTTCAAGAAGGGTTTTAAGAGAATCACGTCTGTCAACTTCTAAGAAACAAAGTTTCATCAGTTTCTTCCATCAAAGCTGTATTAACCTCTTGAAAATCTTCTTGATTGAAACCCTATCGACAAGTACTAGATCTTTATATGAAAGCATGTCCTCAAGTTCGTCGATCTAAAGCTAAAAAAATACTTTCATTTCAAAAACGTATATCCAAGAAGAAAAAAAACTTACAGTGAAGCTACTACATCATGCATTAACTGATTTAAATATTTTAAAATATGCTAAAGCTGTAAAGATTCCTTATTTTGGCGAAGTCTTTATGCGACATAAGTTACCTCTTAGGGGAACTCGTAAAAAGGAATATCCCATAATCAACATTGACCATAAATTTATGAAGCCTGAAACTTCATGAATTTTCGAGGAGAAACAATAACAATCCGACTAAGCGTCAAATCAATGTCATGGGTATAGTTTATAATCGCAAGGCAGGTGAAATTTATATGATTAAGCCACCATGCCAGAGGACAGTCAGTCTTCAATCAGCTCGTAAGAGACTAAAATCTGACAACGTGCTCTTCCTATAAAAACTCATTCTCAGAATTGAACAAGAAAAAAGGAGAAAATATGACTATTAATTTATGTATTGATGATTTGTCGTTGGTACCAAGATAAAAGAAGAAATACTAAACATTCAAACTCGAGTTAGTGATGGTGCATCTGTAATAAAGTAAAATTTTATTACATATATTTTTATATGATGAAATTCGCTATGAACTAAATTGTATTGAGATTGATCGATGTAAGAGTGTTGGTCATGCGAATCCCATAAAGAATTATATTTCTCTAACTCGTAATCAGCTTCATTATGCTAAGAAGGAAAATAAAAATAAAAGCGAAAATTTGGTCGAGATATGGGAGAATCGGTTAAATAAAGTAAAAGGGTGTGTGCAAAAAAAGTTGATGGGATAAGGAATGTAAAATGATGAAGAGAAAGGTGAAAGGAAGTACATGGAGTGGAAGGAAGGAAATGCAAAAAGGAAGGAACATGTAGAAATAAGGAAGGAATTTAGGATAATGTGTAAGAAGAAAGAGCAGAAAAAGAAAAAGAGCTAGAAGAGGAGATAAGAAATGTTAAGACAGAAGGGGACGTGTGGAAGATAATTAATAAGCATAGGAAACGTAGGGTGGAAATAAGTGAGAAGATAGGGAATGACGAATGGTTTAATGCAGGTAAGGGAAAGGCTGAAGTAAGTAGTGAGAAAAGTATGACGGGTGGAGGAGTTCCCAAGAATGTGAAGGGATGGAGTGCTCGTAACACTCTATAAAAAAGGGGATGGAGAGAGGCAGGACAATTATAGAGGAATTACGCTGATGAATACGGTGTGCAAAATATACGCGATGGTGCTGTCAGATATTCTGCGGAAGGGTGTTGATAGGAAAGGCATACTGCCAAAAACGCTGGCGGGCTTTAGAGAGGGATGGAGTACCATTGACAATATTAGGTTTTGCAGCACGTGTTGTATAGAGAACTAGTCAAAAATGGTGCCAAAGTGTACGCGTTTTTTTATCTAAATGGCGGGTTCCCTTTGATGGATAGGGGGAGGTTGTGGAAGGCAATGGCAGAGAGGGGAGTGGAGAGAGGCTTGATCGAAAGGCTGATGAAGATATATGATGATGCAAAAGATGGGGTGAGAAGAGGGGAAGCGAATCTCTGAAGGTTTCTGTATGGATAGGGGTTGCTGGCATAGAGCGAAAAGGCTTTAAAGGAGATGATGAAAAGGTTGAGAAGCTACTTGGAAGAAAATAGGTAAGAGTTAAATTTGGATAACTTAAAGGTTATGGTGTTCAGAAAATAGGGGGGAGATAAGGGAGGAGAGTCGAAGTGGAAGGGAAAAGCGGTACAGGAGGTGAAAGAGTTTTTGCACCTGGGTTTCCTGTTTCGGAGAAATGGGGTAGTGGATGGTCATACAAAAGGGAGAGTGAGATGGGCAAATGTGGTGATCAGGCAAGTGTGAGGGCTGGAAAAGTGGTTGTTTGTAGATAATTTTGTAAGTAGAATGAAATTGTTTGGTTCGCTCGTGATGAGTGACTTATTTTACGGAGTGGAGGTGGAAGAAAAGTGAGGAGGTAAATAGGATACGGAAGAGGTATGTAAAGTGGACACTGGGGTTAGCAAGGAATACGTCGAACTATGGCGCTCTTGTCGATAATGCTTGAAAAGGTCTGATATGTTTTTTTTCGTTAACACCATCATCATCAGACAACCACAAATCTTTTTTCAGCATGTATCAGATTGTTTTCCATACTAAGCTTTTTGTGGAGGAGGTAAAACTTCCATCTTATTTTCAGCTTTAGTTGGTTTGTCCCACCACGAACGTTCCTTCTTCATGCTTCCTTTTATTCTGTAGGTGGATGTGGCAAATCCCATTGCGAGAGTTTCTTCTTGACGTTTTTTTTCCTCAACAGTTGGAGGTGGCATATCGCATCACGAGCGGTTCGTTTAACAGATAGTTGTGGTTGTAATGACAATATTTTTCAAAAAAGATACAGTTTCAAAAACTCCTACCTCAAGCTGATTAACCAAGCTGATTTCGCGGGTTAGCGGGACCGTGTCCGTGCCAACAATAATAGTATAATGAAAATCGATACCTCAATGTATACACCCTAGATTGTAAAGTTGGTGTTGTCTATTCTGATTAACTCTTTAATTTAATTTATATAATTATTTAACCATACTACTAGCACGTAGATTCAAACACAATTCCAAAATGTATAAAATTGTAGAAGCAACTGAACTACAGATTGACAAAAGAAAAAATGAGTTTCGTCGTTGATTGGGTAGCACCTTGTAATATCAATTAATCGTGTGGCAGGAAAATTTGAAGTAGTGTATTTAATAAATGCAGTTAACAAAATCAATATGTGAAAATATTTAAAAAACCTAGTGCTAGAAATATACATACCTGCAGTCCAGAAATCATATGATCGTAGTTTTACCTTGCAAAAGGTCAGAATTTTGACTTTCCATGTTCAGTATGACTACCTTCTAGAATTTTGTTTATCTACTTGATTACTCTATTTTGTGTACTCTTTTGCGCTCTTCCTTTCAGAATATCCTTTTGGCTAAGAATATAATTGCACCCCTATGTTTAAGATCACTACTTAGATGTAGAGTAATTTTTCAAATAAAGACTGAGAGGCCATGTCAGTACTTTTAGTTTAATAATGCGATCTTAGAGTAGAGCCAACATCCTGACGTAGAACCTACATGAAGGGCCTAATCTATCAGAGATTAGTTAGTTTAGAACAAAGAAATAGTGGTACGAAATTTTTCTGTTTTGGAACCATACATTTTTCTAATGTCTATTTTCCAAAGTAGGATTTTCTCTAGAAGAAACAGGATTATATATTAACAGGAAAACTGAATTGTTTCATGGATTAATACACCTTATGTTATTTGCTACTTTGAATCTTGACTACTCTCATTTTATTGGAATTCAGAGATTTCTTTTCCTTTTACCATCGACCGCCCCTGGACCATTATCTAGATTTTCTGGGCTGAGCTAACGTTATTTTCATTCAGCATACTGTTTGCTCTGGAATTTCAGCATTTTAAAGTTTTTCTGTAGAATATTTGTATTTTGAATTTATGATGTTTCTTGTGGTTACGGAAAGCCAGGCGCTAAACATCTTTAGCGCTAAATATCAGCCAGGCGCTGATATGGAATTTGTTCTTGGATATCATGGTCAGGAAAATGCAGTACCGAAGATAGATGTTGATTTTATTTTAGTAAATAATATAACATACTCTCAACCAATATAAACCGAAACCTTAAGGAAGAAAAACCTTGTCCAACAAGATGCTAGGATTGAACCCACAAAAATTGCAACCCGCAAAGGACATTAGAAGCTTCACAAATGAGTCCTTTCTATTCTTCTCCTCCTAAGTTAACGTTGATCTATCCTACATAGACGACTCCCTGAATACCAAGGCATTTCTTGAAAGCACTTATGAGATTTTGAATCTCTGTGCGTGGTTTAAAATAAAATTTTTGTTTATAACGGTACCAGGATTGTGGTCACGTTTATCTAACAGTTTTATGTTAACGATTGTATTAGTATTTTCTTATTAGTTGGTCAACTAATCTCCTTCTTATCATCCTAAGAATGAACTGCATCCATTTCAACCTTAAACTCACATCTAGTGACCTATTAGGGACTAGGACACTTTTCAACTTATTCTAAATCGACTCCACTGTCATTTATTTTCAAAGAATTTTTTTCTGGAGCTCGCATGGAACGAGGTATTCTAAAAAACCATTTTTAGCAAGCTTTGCTGAAGAGCCTCTAAAATAACATTTATCAACGTACTTAATAGAAGTGGGGGTACCCTAAGCGAAAAAAAAGAAAAATTATATTTGGTCAAAATATTTAATTTGAGTCATATGTCACAATATTTACTGACGCACTGCACTTAAACTCAACTTTGAGGTTAACTTAAACTTGGTTGAACGCTGGTTAAGTAACAGAGCGGTTACCCTACTTTAATCATGATTCAAAAGATGGTGGAAAGCAATGGTCTGATTAAATAAAGTTTAGCAGGGATAAAAATTTAATTTCATTTGGTGGTATCGTCCCCTAAAGACTTATTTTTTAAGCGTGAGCAGATTTCTGTATCCCCTGTCAGAACAGGCAAATAGATTTCACTCTGAGGCGTCACAACGTATTACGTTTTGTAGTTAATTCAGTACGATTATATTTTTACCAAAAATACGATAACGCGATCGAGTGATATCTCTTAATAAAATTCATAAACATTTTTTTTGTTTGTTGAGAAACTACTGATAGTAATTAAATCATCAATTTTTGTTACTGAATGAACCTATATATTTACGCGGAATTATCAAATAATTCAAATTTGCATGTAATTTGAAATGAAACATCTTTTAGGACGTTAGTGAGTTTGCGTTCTGATGAAAATGGATTTAAAAAAGTACGACCGTACGCCCATACGACCGGTCGACCTCGTGACTGCAAGCACAGCCGAGTGGGGTCATAATCCCCCCCCCCCTTCTTCTCGCTTACGCTTTCTCTCTTTCCCAGTGTTTAGATTACCATACAATACAATCCATTATGATTAACATTACAGTGTACCATGCAATATGATACAATTGTATATAGCAGGTGTGACTCAATAACACCATGTATCGCACAATATGATAAAATATCATAGAATATAACAAAATACGATAAAGCATGAAATTGCATTATACAATTTGACAAATTATAAAATAATATGATGCAATATCATATACAGGGTGGGCAATTTTAATTTATCCACTCGAAACTCTCCAGAAATAAGTGGTTAAGAAAGAAAAATTGTTCAAACAAAAGTTGCTCAGGACAATGGGGACCATCTTCGCGCAAAATCGGTTTTAACCTTGAGATCAATTTTCAAGGTTTTTTGAAGGTCACAGAGATTTTTTGAAATAAGAGCCCCTATTTTTGAGTTAGAGTCAATTTTCACGAGGTCCAATAAAGATTAAATCGAGGTCAAATTTCAAAAATCATACAGGACATGTTTTTTTGTTTTATTTTTGAACACGTTTTAGCCCGACTTGAAAGGTCATTGGAAGGTCAAAGTGTTTGTTTTCTTTAACTAATACATCCTAAACCAAACCCACAGACTGACAAGCTCCAAACCAAAAAACTGCACACTTTGAACTTCGAATGTCCTTCCAAGTTGGCCTCAGCGTCAAAGTGAATAAGGTCGTTGCTCGCAAATTTAGCCTAGCTTTTTGTTGCCCAAACGCGTTAAAAAAATAAAAAGAAAAAATCATGTTCTGAAGGATTTTTTAATTTAAGAAATTTTAAAAAATCTGCAAACAAGAGATTTTTGAAACTAATTATAATATTTTAGGATCTCAAGATGTGTTTTCCACCAAAAGGAACAAATTAAGAGAAGAATCTTGAAAAAATAAAGATTATTTGAGCAACCTATTTCTTATTATTGCTTAAATGTTCGCAAAGGTTTCGTAACACGTGACAGTGCTCGGATAAAACTACACAACTTTAATTATTATCAATACTTCGAAAAGTTAAATCTACAAGCCAAAAAGACAAATTTTCAACCAATAGGATTATTTTTAGCCAGGAAAAAAGAATTTTTAGGCATAAAAAATTACTCTTCTTCCAGACCAGATGAATGTGTAAACAAAAAAATGAACGAAGTTCTGCAAAAATAGTTACATTTCAGATAAAAAGTTCAATTTGTAAAAAAAATTTAAATTCACGTCCAAATAGTTGAAATTTGAACACATTATTAACCAAAAAAGAAATGAAATTACTCAGATAAAGAAAATTCTTTTTGCACAAAACAACAGAATTTCTAACAACATAGTTACATTCTCTAATAAATAGATTAATTACACAGGTACACAAAATAAAAAAAGTCAAAGTCTTTCGCTTCCAAGGTCTTTTGAAGGTCAAATAAAGAAAATATTGCTAAAAAAACCTGAAAAATTTAGACATAGGTTTTTTAGCATGCTGAATCCGAATCCGGTGTCGTTTGACCTTCATTAGTTCAAAATTAAGGTCATTTGTAAGTCAAACCAACAAAATAACCTCAAAAAAATTTATATATAGGTTTTAAGGGTCGCTAAATACAAATACAAGGTCAATTTGATCATATCCGGTTATATGAAGGTCATATGAGGTCATTTAAAGGTCTAATTCGGAAAAAGGCTAAAAAAATCTGAAAAAATTTAAATGTAGGTTTTTGAGCATGCTGAATCCGAATCCGGTGTCGGTTGACCTTTATGAGTTATAGGTCAAGGTCATTTGAAGGTCATACAACAAAATAACCTCAAAAAATTGTGTAAAAATTTATATATAGGTTTTAAGGATCGATTAATCCGAATCCAAGTTTGATTCGATCATATCTGGTTATCTGTCGAACAGAAGAGGTCATTTGAAGGTCGAATTCGGAAAAAAGGCTCAAAAAATCTGGAAAAAACCATGCATGAGTTTTTCAGAAATCCAAATCTCGTGACAGTTGACCTTAATTGATTTCAGGTCAAGGTTATTAGAAGGTCTTATCAATAAGGTGATATTATAACAAAGTCGTAGGTAGATATTATAATAAGTCGTAAATCCTAGGTCATTTTGACCTTATCTAGTATTTTCAAGGCCATTGAAATATGAAAATAACAACCTATATATCGAGTTTGATGAACCTACATCAATTCACGTACAAGCTCATAATAAGATCAAAAAATTAACAATCCCTCATACAGATTTTTTCAGCAACATTTTCTTCATTTGACCTTCAAATGACCTTGAAAACTATCTGATCTGAAAAAAACCGACAAACGATTCGGAATCAGCGACCCGAAAAACATAGAACCCCAAAGGTCGCCTCCGTGGACTTTGACTTTTTTTTATTTTGTGTGCCTGTGTTATCAAACAAGAATATTGTTTTTTAAGAAAGAAGTAAATATACGACGACGTAGTTGAATGTTTAACCTATGAGTGACATATTTTTAAACAAAAATGGAATTAAACTTTTTAGATCAACAAAATATATTTTCACAAAAACAAAAAAATTTATTTAAAAAATTGTTAGTTTGAAGTAAGTAGTTTAATTTTAAATAAAAATATTGGTTCTCAACGCAAAAGATAATTTTCTAAACAAAACTGAAGCATTAAATCTTTTGTTATAAAAACAAATTGTCAACAATAAAAAGAGCAAGTTATCTATCATTTTTATCAAATGAAAATGAAGATTTTCTTGTAAAGTGCTTGCACCCTCAAGCAAAATGATGACTTTTTGTTGAAATCAAGATTAATATTAAAATCAAAAAGATAAATTTAAAAAAAAATTCAACTCACGACCAAAAAGTTTAATCATAAACTTATAGTGGTTAGATTTTTAACCGAGAGTGGAATAATTAACTTCTGATATGAGAAAAGTAATTTTTTAAGTATCTAAATGTATGGCGACACTAGCGGCGGTGATATATAGTCGAAATCGATAGGCGATGCTGCTGTTACCTTATGAACGTTGTCACCTCAGAACGTTTTTTCGCCATATGCAGTAAGAGTCCATCTAAAATGGATTTAGATCAACAAATAGGCAAAAAGTTGTCACCTCTGTATTATGAGGTGAAAACGTACAGTCCATACTCACACACACATTTACATATACATAACTTTAAATTAAATATTGGAATATTCATCTTAATCTGCATACAGTCGGTCATCAATAGGATGTGCCATAAGAACTGCACGCTATAGGTGCTACTCCCAAAAATTCACGAGTTTGTGGGTCGGGCTGATCGACTAACTTTATTTCTGTGCTTATTCAACGAATCTACGTGCCTCACTTCAAAGGAATCGGTGACTACGTCATGGCTTCCTAATGGAATGTCCTTGGCTTCTTCTATATCGATTTTGCTAACTTGGTTGGTGAATCTGTTTATTTTTGCTCGATCATGAACAAGAGGATCGAATTCAGCTCGATATAGTCCGCGAAAAACCGTATGCCTACTTTCTGCTTTTTTCACTAAAACATAGGCATCACCGTTGACTCCTGATAACACAAATTGTGGTCCAGCTGGGATGGCGTATTTTCGTCCAGTCTGATTCCTCAAATAAATTCCTGAATCGGGGAGAAAAGTGTATACTTCAATTGAAAGTTCTCGGTTTGAACCATTAAGTGGAAAAACTCGAATTGATTTAAGCTCTTCAATTCTCACTCCTAATATTCTAGTATAGGGCGGCAGGCTGATAACCTGATAAGCTAGCTTAATAGGAACTTTCGCAGTTTTCCTTTCAAAATTTGCTTTGAAAGACCTAGAAATTCCTAATGGAATGCCATGAGCTTCTTGTGTCCCGATTGGGCTAACGTGGCTGTTAAATACGTTTATTTTCGCTCGTTCTCCTCTCGGACGAGGAAGCGTATATAATGCGCGGAAAGCGATATTCTTATTTTTGGTTTTTTCCACCAATGCCAATGCGTCACCATTAAGTGTCGACATTAAAAAGTATACTCCAGTTAGCTCGTCTTCGATAATATTATCTTTAGTTCTCAAATAAATTCCTAAACCCTGAAAAAACTCGTATAATTGAATTACAAGTTCCTGGGTTGGATTACTTTTGGGAAAAAATCGTGCATATCGAAGTTCGTCAATTGTCATTCTAAATAGGGTAGAATAGGGGGGTTGGCCAGAAGAAGACGTGGGTCTGACATTAAGAGATTGCTCGGCAGATGCAGAAGTTGAGGCAACAGTAGAAGACGTAGCATGATAGGAAGACGTGGCATGAGAAGAAGACATACCAGGAGCAAAAGGAATATTAGGAGCATGGTACATGGCAGGGTGAAGCTGCGTGTCATGAGCAGGATACCTGGTAGGATAATTGTCCATGCCAGGAGCAGAATGCATCGCAAAATAATACTGCGTGTCTGGAAAAAACAGAATATTACATACTTTTGACGTATTCAATGATACAAATATAAAAATGTGTGTAAATCTAACGCTAGGTAAATATAGTTTCTCAGCAAATATATAAAAGATAGAAAAAAAGTGTAAACAAAACTTTTTGATCTTGAAAAGTTGTGATGAAAGTTAAAAAAATTTTCTAAAAGAGATTTGTTAATCGATTACCGTCGGCATATAGGTTTATGATTTCGCTGACTTTAAATCCTAAAGAAATTGTTCAAATTCAAAAATAAGGAATCCGATAGGAAAGATCATAATTTAAAAAAACGTACTTGTCTAAACATTAAAATTCGGACGTATTTCTGTTTGCATATTTTCAATTCGAAAACCCGAGATTAACAATTCTTCGTAAAATATATTTTTTTGACAACTATAATCCGTCATATCAGATTTGTTATTTTAAACCCGGAAATGTTTACTTGTGATTGAAAATCCGCGATATTTTAATTTAGTCAATTATGGTCCATCATATCGGATTCACTATTTTTAAATTTGACATCTTTATTTCAGATTTAAAATCGACGCCGCCAAGAAAGTTTGAATACTTATAAACAATAAATATAATTTGCTAGAAATAACGCATTTCTTCGATATTTACAATAATTAAATTATTTGAGTAAAAGTTAAACTTTATTTCAAAAAATATTCAGAACATACAGTCAGTGCCTTGCTATATTATTGGGCCGAAGCTAAACTAGTTCGCTAGATTTGCCAGGTTCGCCAGACGAATTAGCATGATTTAGTTTGAAAAAAAGTAACCGTTTTCGACTAACCGGGAATTCTTAAGATAAGAATCCCGTCTAAAATGTTTGGAACGTCATGAAACAAAAGCCGCTAACCACGACCCTACGATCAAGTAAGCGCAAATTCTGATAGTCAATCACATTTGGGAAGATTGTCCAGAGATAAAGATTAAAATTTAAAACTGTATAAATAGTATGCCTCATCGCGGCAAAAGTGGGCATACGAAATTATAATAATATTGGAAAGCCGGGTATTAAAAGTAATCAAAAAGTAATCTTTAAGCTTTGGCCTAATAATCAGTATTTCATATAGCAATCTTTAGCAGATAATACAGCATTAGAAGTTTTTAAATTTTCTCTTTATCTTTTGGGAATGTTTACAGATGTGATTGAGTATCCGTATAAGCTTTTACTTGGTCGTAGGATCGCGCTTACTGAATTCTGTGTCATGGAATTCAAAACGTCTTGAGAATCTGGAAAATCTAGCAGTACAGTAAGCTAACCCCCATAACCTAGGGCACAGCGGGTTTAATCGCTAGTTTTCTCTGAAACCATCCAGTTTAATAGAGTTAGAAGGTTAAACCATCTATTGTCAATCCAACAAATACCAAGCCAGACAATTTCTTTATTAGGTGTGCTGTTAGGCGTTTGGAGGGCTGGAGGTGGGTTTTAAGTAGATGGTTTAACCTTCTAATTGTATTAAACTGGATTGTTTCATAGATTATTAGCTATTAAACAGCTGTGCCCTGGGATATGTGGGTTAGCCTGCTTGTGGGTGGTTAAAAGATAGGTTGCATACCTGTTCGAATACATTGTGTGGTATTGTGTACTCATTTATTGTGAGTCTGAATTATTGCCCTATGTTTGCTGTATTTCTTAACAAATAATCGTTTTTTTCTATATATGGGGCAAAATTCGTCAAGTGTACCCGCCTAAAAACTTTTTGTCTTCGATTTCCTTGAAAGTCCGCGAAATTAT
>JAAAKG020185360.1:0-25378 GCA_010014905.2 Druon quercuslanigerum
CTTTGCCATTTCTCACGTTGACAGATTCTGTACTTTTAATTCCCTTCATTGCTTTATAAAGTAGTTTCTTGCATCCTAATTAAGTATTGATAATTACTGAATAGTAAATGATAAATAGAAAGAGTGAGTTGCCAGTCGCCTGTTTTATTGAAAAGGTAAGTTATCTTGTTTAAATTAATTAATTTAGTTAGTCCTTCATAATTAAGGCGTATAATTCTGTGACGATAAAAGCCAGAACTACCTTTCATCTTCTCAAAATATTTATATTGTAGACATTCTCTGATAGCGTATGGACTTCCATAGATGAAAAATCTATATTTTTTGATTGAGAAATATAATTTGTAATTAACTTAATTTTTTTCAGAATAATAATGAAAATAAGTCCATTAAGAGGCAGAAAAAGAGGACCAGCAAAAATAAAAGCGAAATCATTTAATTTCATTGCCTTTAACTTCGCAGAACAACTTAACTGATTTGCAAACTTATTTGTAATATAGTTTACTCACACACATATATATTTATTTATTTATTTATTTAAAGTAAATAAATAGCTTAAAAAATTAATGTTTGGTATAATTTTTAAACTATGCTTAAAATACCTAGATTATAATAAATATGCATGTGTATTAAAAAATCATATGCTTCGTTGTAAAATTATTACAGAAGTGTATAAAATATAATGCACATGTGTATCAAAATTACATCAGATGTATAAAGAATTTAATACACATGAGTATTAAATTTCAGATGTGTATTTGAACTTTCAAATTTGGTGGTATGTCAATTTTAATAAGCATATATGAAAAAAAACTTCCCATACATGTGTATTAAACTTAATACAGTAATTTCTAACAGTGTAAGAAGGATTTTAAAATTAGGTTTTCTCACAATATGTATGAGTCTTTTTAAAGGAGGAAAGAGACCGAGCCTTGAAGACATAACTCTCCCTTAATTTGCGATGGGCAAAAAGATTTTAGAACGTACACTTTTTCTACATGAATAAGGTCACGGATACGTTGAGCATAATGTTCCTCGTTACTACTTAAGAATGCGACCATATATGCATTATCTAGTATACGAGCAATAAACTAGATATAAAAGCTATAGTAGGTCTCCATTCACCGTTTAAGCGACATCAGACTCGTGCAAATTGTTTGTTCGCAAACAACCCAAGTGCGTATGATTAACTCTGGTTCCATAAATGATATCATATTATTTAGAGCCGGGATATTGATAATAGCAGCCAAGGATAATGGCATAATACTTATTTCTCATAAACATTATTTCAGACATAAAAAATTAATTTAAATCTGGAATTAATTCGATTTATAAACACAATACTTCTTTAAGGTTTTTATGAAAATGAAAGTAAACATCACAGACTTTACCCCTTCCCCTGTTCTCCTCTTTTCCCCGTTTTTAAAGAATTCCTCTTTTTTTACCTGTTTTCAAGAAACTTTCCCTTCTTTCGTCTTTTTCGCTTAAATTCGATCTAAATTAATAGCAACCAATAAGAAAATCCTACTATTTCTTATTAATTGTTCATTCTTTTTAAATAATATGTCTGTTTTTTATTCTTTGTACAGAATTCATCTTTTTCGACTAATAATTTTACTGCTTGGTGGAAAATTAAATTCTTTTTGTTGAATGTTCAATAATTAATTGTTTGAAAATTCAACTACTTTTTTTAAAGTTGAACTTTTTTGTTGAAAATTCATTTTAATTGCTGAAGATTTATCTATTTTGATAAACATTCGGTCATTTTTCATTTATTAAAAATTAATAATTTCTTATCAGACTGAGCTATTCTATTTTTGTCTAAAAAAATTATAATTTTTACTTAAAAAATTAACTATCACATGTTATGTTAAAAATCCCTCGTTTTTAGTTGAACATACAACTACTTGGTTGAAAGTCGTACTACTTTCTTAAAAATTCATTGTATTATATGAAGATTTAAATATTTTTGTGAAAATTCTTATTTTTGAGAGAATTAATTTTTCCAACTGTAAATTGAATCATTCAATTTTCGGTTTGAAATTGATCGTGTTTAGTCAAAAAACCAAATAAAAATTTTGCATTGCCAATTTCTTTCATCTTTTTTGGTTAAAAATTCAAGCAATTGGATGAAATTTAAATTAATGTGTTAAAATTC
The DNA here is from genome assembly GCA_010014905.2 of Druon quercuslanigerum. NCBI lineage: Eukaryota > Metazoa > Arthropoda > Insecta > Hymenoptera > Cynipidae > Druon > Druon quercuslanigerum. The sequence continues at coordinate 2,156 of JAAAKG020185360.1, forward strand.
ACTTTATTGGTAGAAGATTGAACTATTTTCTAGAAAATTAGTTTTTTTCTGTGCTGCAAATCAATTTTTGTCACTGAAAATATAACTATTCCATTTTTTGTTAAAAATTGATTGTCTTCAGTCGAAAATCCAACTATTAAAATTTTCATGGATACTTAATCTTTTTTCATTGAAATGCAAGTACTTGAATGAAACTTAAATGACTGGATAAAAATTAATTTTATTGGTGGAAGATTAGAATATTTTTTTAAAAACTCGTTTCTTTTTGTTGACAATCAATTTTTTGGTAACAATTTTGTGAAATATTTTTTCTTTGTTAACTGAAAAATCATTCTTGGTTTAAAATTTTTCTTTAAAGGTTGAAAAGTTTATTATTTTTGTAGAAAATTTAACTATTTCAGCAGAAGTTTAATCTGTTTTGATTAAAAGTACAACTGCTTTGATAAAAATTAATTTATTTATTAAGGATTCTACAATTTTTACTGTAAATGTAACTATTGCACTTTTCATTGAAGATTTAACAGTTTAGTAGATTTTTGTATTTTTCTTAACTAAAAAATTTCTGAAAAATTTGGGGAAAAATTTAACTCTTTTGATGAAAATTCATCTTTTTTCTGAAAATTCTTCTGTTTTAGTAAAAGTTTGAAATTTTTGGGTTAAAATTGCAACTTTTTGAATAAAAATTAATGTGCTTTGATGAAGGATTCAAGTATTCTGTTAAAAATTCGTTTTTTTTTTGTTGAAAATTAAACATTTTTGTTGAATATTTCTCGTTTTGGATTGATAATTCTATTATTTTTGTAGAAAATTGATCTATTTGGTTGAAAATCAACTATTTGGTTAATTATTCGAATGACAATTAATCCGTTTTAATTAAGGAATTAACTATTTGGTTGAAAATTAGTTTTTTTCTGAAAATTAATTTTTTGCACTAAAAATTCAATAATTACATTTTTGGATATAGAATACAACAGTTTTTTTCCTTCGGGACTGACTAATTTTTCTTATTAAAAAGTTCAACTTTTTGTTGGAAATTTCTCTTTCTGGGAATTATATTATTTTCGTGAAAAATTTAACTTTTAATGAAATTTTTTGGTTTGAAAATTTTTCTGTTTTAGTCAAAGTTTAATATGTTTTGGTTAAAATTGCAACTTTTTGGGCAAAAATTAAAGTGCTTTAATCAAGAATTGAAATATTCTGTAAAAAATGCTGTTTTTTTTGGTTGAAAATAAGTTTTTTGCACTAAAAATTGAACTATTGTATTTTTGGTTGAAAATTAAACATTTTTGTTGAAGATTTCTCGTTTTGGATTGATAATTCTGTTATTTTTGTAGAAAATTGATCTATTTGGTTAAAAATCAACTATATGGTTGAATATTTGAATGAAAATTAATCCGTTTTAATTAAGAATTTAACTATTTTTTTTTAAATTCTTTTTTTTTTGTCGAAAATAAATTTTTTGCATTGAAAATTCAACTATTGTATTTTTCGTTAAAAATAAAACTTTATTTAATTAAAGATTCAACTACTTTGTTAATAATTCCTTCTTTTAAATCAATTTTTTTGTACTGATAATTTAATTATTGAATTTTTGGTTAAAAATTAAAATTTCTTATCGAAGATTTCTCGTTATGGACTGAAAATTCTAGGATTTTCGAAGAAAATGGATCTATTTGATTGAAAATCAATTTTTTGGTTGAAAATTCAACTGTCTTTGAGAGGATTCGCCTAGTTGGCTCGAAAATTCAATAAATTAGTTAAAATTGTTATCTTTCTTAAATAAAAAGTTTTATTTTAGATAAAAATGAGTTTTTTTGGTATAAAAATTTCCAGGAGCGAACGCAGAAAAAAATGGAGGGGGGGGGGGTAGATCTTTCGCCGTACAATATAGTTTTCCAGCTCAATGTATTGATAAACGGAAAAATTCTGATATTTCGTGGGGGGTGCCCCCCCCCTGCGTTCGCCTTTGAACATTTCATCTGTTCTTTAGAACTGTTAGAATGACAACTAATCCGTTGTAATTGAGGATTCAACTATTTTGTTGAAAAAGAAGTTTTTTGGCTGAAAATTAATTTTTTGCATTGAAAATTCAATAATGACATTTTTGTATGAAAATTCAACAGTTTCTTTTTCTGGACTGAAAAATCTTTCTGAGTTGAAAGTTCAATTAGTGCAATTGTTTTTCTCTCTCGAATGAAAAGTTTCCTTTTTTTTCCAAATAAGTCTTTTTGGTTTGAAAGTTGATCTGTTTTTGAAGAATTGTTAGAATAACAATTAATCCGTTTTAATTAAGGATTCAACTATTGTGTTGAAAATTCATTTTATTTGCAGAAGATTGAACAATTTTCTCGAAAATGATTTTTTTCTGGGTTGCAAATCAATTTTTGGCACTGAAAAAATATATATTCCATTTTTTGTTGAAAATTGATCGTCTTCAGTATAAAATCCAACTATTAAAATTTTCATGGAGAATTAATCTTTTTTCATTAAAAATTCAAGTACTTAGATGAAATTAAAACAGATCGATAAAAATTAATTTTATTGGTGGAAGAGTAGCCTATTTTGTTAAAAACTCATTTCTTTTTGGTGAAAATCAATTTTTTGCATTGGAAACTTAACTAGTGTATTTTTTGGTTGAAAATTCAACAATTTTGTGGAATTTTTTTCTTTCCTTATTGAAAAATCTTTCTTGGTTGAAAATTTATCTTTCAGGAATACAAATTTTATTATTTTTGTAGAAAATTCAACTATTTAAGTGGAAGTTTAATCTGTTTGGATTGAAAGTACAACTGCTTTGATAAAAATTAATTTCTTCATTAAAGATTCAACAATTTTTTTGCAATGAAAATTTAAATATTGCTTTTTTGGTCGAGGATTGAACAGTTTAATAATTGGATACAAATTAATTTTATTGGTGGAAGAGCAGCCTATTTTGTTAAAAACTCGTTTCTTTTTTGTGAAATCAATTTTTTTCACTGGAAACTTAACTAGTATATTTGTTGGTTGAAACTTCAACAATTTGGTGGAATTTTTTTACTTTCCTTATTAAAAAATTTTTCTTGGTTGAAAATTTTTCTTTAAAGGTTGAAAATTTTATTATTTTGGTAGAAAAGTCAACTATTTTAGTAGAAGTTTAATCTGTTTTGGTTAAAAGTACAAGTGCTTTGATAAAAATGAATTTCTTTATTAAAGATTCAACTATTTTGTTAAAAATTTGTTTTTTTTTGTTTGAAAACAATTTTTTTGCACTGAAAATATAACTATTGAATTTTTAGTTAATGATTCAACAGTTTAATAATTGGATGCAAATTAAGTATATTGGTGGAAGAGTAACCTATTTCTTTATTAAAGATTTAACTTTTTTGTTAACAACTTGTTTGTTTTTGTTTGTTGAAAACAATTTTGTTGCACTGTAAACTTAACTAGTGTATTTGCTGGTTAAAAATTCAACAATTTGGTGGAATTTTCTTTTTCTAATTTAATAATCTTTTATGTTTGAAAAATTCTGTTTTGGATTGAGAATTCTATTATTAGGGTTAAAAATACATCTGTTTGGATAAAGATTAATATGTTTTGATTAAGGATTCAACTACTTTGTTAAAAATGCATGTTTGTAGGTTGCAAATTCGACTACTTTGTTTTTAAACTAATCTGTTATTTTGTTGAAAAGTTAGCTGTTTGGATAAAAACGTATCTTTTTCGTTCGAAAATTGAACTGTTTTTTTAAACATTCGTCTTTTTTCATGGTTGAAATTTGATCTATCTTGATTGTGAATTCATCTATCGTCTAAGAAATTCGCCTTTTCGGTTTAAAGATTCAACTGTTTCGTTAAAACTCCAACTATGTATTTAGTTGGACATGCGTATTTTTGTTTTGAAAGTTTAACTTTTTGGTTGTAAACGAAAATTTGATGTCTAAAATGAATACTTCTTGTTGAAAGTTCAACTATTTTATTGAAAACTCACCTTTCTTGGTTAAAAATAAACTTTTTTTTGTTGAAAATTCATGTTTTTGCGATTAAAATAGGCTATTTTCTAAAAAAAATTGACATTGTAGTTGAAAAACTCAACTCTTTCCTTCAAAATTCACATTTTTTGATAGATTTTTTTTTAAGTTACACTATTTTGTTAAAACTGATATATATATATATATATATTTCGACTTGAATCCCCCTATTTTCGTGAAAACTCACCATATTTCCCCCGTGTTTAAATAATTTTGGACTATGTAGTCTTACATTATGAAATGGTAACTATATATAATATAGATAATTAATACAAAATAAAATAAAAGCGAAATATTTGTAAAAGGAAATTTTCAATTGAAACCTTTTTATTTATCTAGAAGAATTATTCTCGATTGTTCACTAAAATTTAGTGATTTAAATTAAAAAAACGCAAGGTAGTTCCATCTTACGGGAGTGCAGTACAAAAATCAGATTTCTACCTTATCCACTAAAGAACGCAACGTTTTCTTTTGCCTGGTTTGACATGAAAGGAATCGATGCTTGTTTTAATATTACCCAGTCCAGATAGCACTGCAGGTCCCTTTTTTAAATACAGATCTACTTTTTAGTAATGGTTGCACTAACTAGATGTCACTACTATTCCTGAAATTATATTCAAATTGAAAATTGATTTTTGAAAATCATCACTCATACGTTACTAAATAAAATATAGGGTAAAGTCTTTTTTAATTTTTTTTTCTGCTAATTATGAAACGGTAAACTCTGTTGGCGGAATAGAAATTGTTTTACTTTAGAAAAAATTCTTAACTTTTTAATTGTTCATTCAGAAAATTTTAGACTATTAAATATAAATTCAGTATTTTTGTATCTTTTAGCACTAACTGCAAAGATTTTTCCGGAAGCATTAAAAAAAATTTGGTATTTTATCCCACAAGTATGACTATACTGCTTTAAATTAGTATTTTTTGTATCGTATCATCGGAAACAAGTTGTAAGCCTTATCTTATCTTTGGCGTGTTCTAAAGAACAGTAATCCTTTTCATAAAATTTAAAAGCGTATATCTGACATCGAAAAAAATAATTAAAACTATTATACAGCAGTTTGCCTTCGTTATTAACTTGTCCTGATAACGTACACAGGCTTCGTTATCAATGTTCTTGCGTAAACGGGACATAAGTACATATGTATATGTCGCCTGAGAGCAAGATAATCGAAACATCGAATCACACTTTACGGAAGCACAATCTGCTCAGAATTGGTTCAACAAATAGGCGATCAGCCTCTCCGAATACAGGATTCCATTTGCCAGATTGCTAGAGTAGAGTAAATTAGAAACTCAGAATTAGAAAATTATTCCGCCTCATTGAGAATTTAATCATGATGATTTTTTTTTTAATTAAAGAAAATCGATTCCCGGTGAAGCGTTTCGTCATTTTATGATCTCGATAGTCGATGCGATGCGGATATCGATCTATAGGAATTGAATACTTATACAGTTTGAAGAAGTTTGATCCTATTTAAAATTATATAATTTAATGTCGTTTATTTCTGAACACTAATAGTTATTACTTGCAATTTTTAAGCTTGGTTCCTTCTTTTAATTCATTCCCCTTTTTCTGTGAAATTAGTGAATGTAGGTAATAGCAGCTATAAGAACCATATTGTTCGTTTTACAAATAAAAAATTATTTTATTAAAAACTACAATATATTACCGCCAGTAGTAAAAGATTTTTGTAGCTTTCAGAATTATATCTTATAATTAATTTAACATTTTTTAATTTTAAGTTAAAATTGTCTCAATTAATTTTTATAATTGAACTTAATTTTTTTGTTACAGTAGCTATAATATAGATCAAGACCCTATGTGCGTCTGTGATAATAATATAATAGATCTGTTTACTATTGAAGCACTTGAATAAATAATAATAATTTATAGATAAATAAAGTACAGAACACAATAAAAACTATATATCGTAACACTGTAAAAAAGCTTGAAGCTGACACATGTTGAAAATATAAAAACCAAAGACAGAAGTTGTTATAAAATTAGAACTATTAAATAATATATATACATAATTAGATAAGAAAGTTTTAGTAGGTGAACAATTTAAAGTCAAACGTTCAAATTCATTCACTTGAATTTTAAATCTGTACATAGTTGAGCAGCCTAAAATTTTATTTTTAAATCTTAACAAAAAAAGCAAAATATTTTCTATAGATTAAATACTTTGGACACTCAAAAATTAAACTATCATTAATTTGAGTTTGAAAGCATTGAAGAGTATCGTTTTAAATTTACATTCAAAGTATTAATTATAATAAGGACGGAATGAGAAGTCTTGGAAAAAATATTACTTAGAATTATCACGATTTAATTGATGATGGAATTATTAAAAGAGAAACTGATTTTACACCTAAAAGAATGGTTCATTTATCAATTTTTATTGTATTTAAAAATTCTTTAATGGCAGAGCTCATAAAAAAAGAATTTAATATTATTAAAAAATATAGAATTTCTTATAGGAAGATTTTTTTTTCTTTTCTACATGTGAAAATAATTGTTTAATCTTTCCCCCATTTCCCCTCTTTTTCCATGAAAAAATTACCCTATTTTGAGCTCGTTTTGCTCTACAATCCCCGTTTGAATGTTTCGCTTTGAAAATCTTCACGAACCAAAATGAAATAATTTTATATTTAAGGTATTGGATATTTATCAATTAAACGATAAATTATTACAATTTATTAAAATATTTTGTATAATATTCAGCATGTTCTCGATTTTTAAGTATCTTATTTTTTTTTAATCATATATATGGAATTTTTACATTGCTTCGAGAAATGTAACGATTGATATGGATAAGACGCTGGGCGTTTGATATACGCTCGATTTGAAATGGAAAATCGTGTCTCGTATTGGATTTGAACGTGAGGCGAAATAAAAATGGCCTTTCGATGAATAGTTCAACGCCTAGAAGTAACACATGCCACGTGACATTAATTTCATCAATTTCATCTCTAGCTTCGATGCAGCTCTCGACATTTTCACTAACGTATATAAACCTTCATTTCATTTATATTCAGGGAAAACTGGGAATTAACCGGGAATAAAAATTTGACGAGGGAATCACATTGAAAGTTTTGGAAAATTTTTATTTTGAAAGGTTTCAAGAGAAGGAAAACATTATCTTAAGATTTCTAGGACAATTTTAAATGTCACTTTCCTTGAGAAATTAATTTTAAGAGAACATTTCAAAAGATTTCGAAAGCTGCCCAAAATCGTTAAAAAAAAGAATCCAGCAAAATTTAAGGAATTTTTCTAATTATACAGGATTAAACATTTTTTTAGGAATGATAAAATAGTTTTACAGGTTTTTAGATAGTATAGAAAGTGCAAATCTTTTTTGAATTTTAGAACGAATTGAAATGTTTTAAAAGATATTTAGAAAATGTTGTAGTTTTGAAAATATTCTAAAACAATTAAATATTCGACTAAAACAAAATGTAACTTTTTTAATATTTCAATAGTTTTTAAGAATTTTTGAAGGTTTTAAGTAAACGAAAAAATGTCTTTAGATTCATGGGAAAATTATAAATGATTTTCTACTTAAAAAAATAAATTTATAAAGAAAATTTCCAAAAAGTTCAAAAAAAATCGAAAAAAGCCAGAAGATTTTAAGGCAATTTCTTCATTTTGCCCAATTTTTCAAATATTTAAAGATAATTTAAATCAGTTTAAAATATGTTTTAAAATTCCTCTCCTGGTATGGAAGTACTCAACTATTGTTTTGAAAATTCGTTAGTTTTCTGGTTAAATTCAATTGTAGTATGTTAAAAATTCATTCATTTGTTTGTTGAAAATTCAACTATTCTTTGTTAAAAATTCGTTTTTTCTTAATTGAAAAATAATTTTTTTAACTGAAAATTTAATTATTTTACTTTTTGTTAAACATCAATCTTTTCTGGTTAAAAATAATTGTACTTTGCTAAAAATTCGTATTTTTTGTTAGAAAATTAATGTTCTTAGTTAAAAATTGACCATTTGGTAGAAAACTCAATAACTTGGTTTAAAATCATTTTTGTTGTCATTGAAAATTTATATTTGCGGATTAAATTACATTTATGTGTTTAGAAATTTAACCTATTTGTTGAAAATTAATATTTTTTAGATAATTTCAGCTATTTTTTATTTAAAATTAAAATAGTTTTCAGTTGAAATATCGGCGATTATATTTTTCGTTCGGAATTAAATTTGTTTAGCAAAATGTAACTATTTAATGGAAAATTCGTATTTTTTGGTAGAAAATTGATCTATTTGGTTGAATTAAACTAGTTTGAAGAAAATTAGTCTCTACTGGTAAAAATGTTATGTTTTTTTGGTAAAAAATATAACTGATTTAGAAAAAAATTTTGTTTAAAAGATTGAACAATTTTTTTAAAGGTTTTTCTTTTATAAAATAATTTTCTATTTTAAAAGATTTCAACAAATATAAGGCAAAATGTGCATTTTCGTAGATTTCGAAACAAGCATTAGAAATTTTTTAAGAAGTTTGAAAGGTTTCAAGACAATGAAAAAGATTTTTAATTATTCATGTAAAAAAAGATTCATTAAAAAAAAGAATTCCACGAGGAAATTTTAAAATATTTCAATTCATTTCCTACAATTTTTAAGAAAATATAAAAGGTTTTGAAGCAAAATTTTTCAAAATAATTGATTAAGTTTAAGATATATTTACAAGGTTTGAAAAGAGTAAAAAATTTCTAATTCGTAAAGATTTCATAAAATTTGCAACAAAATGTAGTTTATTGAAATTTCGACCGATATATTACGATATATTTTTAAATTTCTTTTGTATTAGCTATCAATGATTTTCATGATTAAAAAAATATTGTAAAAAACGGGTATAAATATAATTTATTTTAATACCAAGTAAACTTTATATTAATTATATTCTAAACACGTGTAATTATAATAAAACTATCATAATAGAATATTAAAATTCCTTTTTTATAATTACTCTTTAATTTGGGGAGAAAAAATTAGTAAACACCCTAAAAATATCAGCTTCTTTTTTAGTCATTTTTCACCTAAAATACTACTTTGACTTTCGTTTGAAAAAGTGCTGATGATCTTAGCCACGTCGGGATGAGTTCCTCTGTAATTGGAGAATTTTTGCAAAATTTATATTCCTCATTCGTGGCAGTGTGCCTGTGTGTTGTGTTTGTATGTGTGTGTGTGCGTACGTGTGTGTAAGAAGCGATAGGTACGACTAAGATTCGGTGGTCCCGGGCCGCAACTTAAATTGACTCGATAAAAGTTCGCAGAATAAAACGGCCTGGGGTCCGCGAGAGCCCACTATATCTGAAACATCTGCCAAACGTTATTACAACTTTGAATAAAGAACGGCGCCAGGCGGCTGAGAGAACAACTTTTGCGTGGCAACAATGTTTACCGACTTTTTCCATCCACGAAGAAAACTTTTTCTCACTTCCCCCTTTCGTATTTTCATCCCTTCACTGATAGGCTAGATCTATAGCAGATCTCTATTTTTCTGAAAGTCACGATCTAGAACTTTAGGAACTTTTGAAGAAATTTACAACAACATATGATGTTTTGTTTCATTTTTTATTATTTATTTAACAGTGGTTCACTTGGAGTCTTTTTTACGATTCTTCTGGAACTTTTATTTATCACCCTTTTTCCATTGGCGAGGAATGTTTGTATAAAAACGTTAGAATATAATGCTTAGTATAGTATAAAGAGAACCTTGAAAAAATTATGCTTGTTTAAATTTCAAATGTTAAGTCAACAGCCATTTGGTAGGAAAAGAGAAGTAGAATTCTGATAATAAATAAAAATTCGCTTTTTTATAGTTTTCTTTTTTTGATATTAGTGGTTAAAAATAAGAAAAATGAGGAAAATTTGATATTCTAGACCCCTATTCTGGAAGGTTTTCTTTCAGATAGATTTCCATCGGGGATGGCTCAAATTAACAGTTGCTATTTTACAATCTTTTCTGACTATATAAATTCTGAAGGAATTGCATATAACTTATATCGAAAGTTTGTGGCGAATTTTGGAATTCTATGAAGATTCTGAATTGAACAAAATATAATTAAAAATTAAAAATGATATACGAGTACCAGCACATCCTTTAGAAAATGGTCTCTTAGAAATAAATCATAATGACTAACCATTAACCACGCAATTTTATTGGAAGAGTCTTTCCGGCAAATGCTTTGCTCTCTAGAGAAAGGAAGTACATGTAAAGGTATCAAGGGGAAAGGTGTATATTGGCCTGCGTCGAACGCGGCGATAATGGATTTTACAACGGAGCGGAGAGCGAAATAAAGCAAAATCGAGGCTGACCGCAACATTCGCACAATTGCTTATCGAATGAAACTGGTGGTCCGTGAGAGGATAAGAGAGGTGGTCCTTTCGATCAAGATCGCTGTTATGTACTTGAAGAGGAAGGATGTTGTGGAAAAAAATAAAAATAAGAATAAAAAAAGGCAGGCTCATGATGTGCCAACGAGAGACCGTGAAGACTGCGAAGAAGAAGAGAAACGGGATCCGATCAAAAGCGGCTTCTTCGAGGCGTCCGCATCTTTGCCAAAGACCGGTAGTCACAACAAAAGATCGTATACTAGAACCAGCCTGCAGCTGTTCTATCGATATACACCATGCAGCGTTCAATAATCTACCTGCTTCACTTTCGCAATTCGCGATAGTGAAAGGTATCGATGCGAGGCAAGAAATGGCTTTCAATTTAGCAAGGGTTAATTGATTTCCTAGTGGTGGTTCTTCTACGTTCTTCTACACCCTATCTTGGCTCTACTCTTTCTCAGCTTTTTCTGTTATTTCCAAAATCAATTACTATAATGCTCAACCTATTTTTAAAAGCGTGTTTTATTAATGATTTTAGTACGGTCATTAAATAGGTTTTAATTTTTTTGGTGATTACAGTGAACTTTTCGAAAGTTTGGACTGCTTCAATTTGTAGCGTAAAGTGTGCTCTATATTGGATGATACGTATGAAGATTTTACATTTCACCAGAAAGCTACAAGAAACTTATAAAGTGGCAACTCTCGAATTACGATGGCAATCAATCTCAAAAGCTTTTACATGGATCTTGCAGAACCGAAAAAATATTTTTGGCGTTTTTCAATTTTCAGATATTGAAAATCAAACTTGCCATTTTCAACATTTCAGGCGCACATGTAGTAAGGTTTGTTTTTGAGGGGTTTCCCCAACGGTATCATTCAGTCTTTAATTCAGAGGATAAAAAAGAGGCTTTTTGCTGTATTTTAAATGTCATATAAGATAAATGAAACTAGGTGTTTTTATCATTTTAGGTGTGCATATTGTAAGGTTTGTGTTTAGCTGTATTCCCGAATGATCTCTCCCAGCCTATAATTGGGGACATAAAATAGAAGATATTTCATGATACATAATTGGTAATTTTTAAAAAGTCAATCTCCTTTTGCATGTCTGGTTAATAGGTGATATGCAAGGACAGCTAACTATTGAAACAAATTTATTAGCTAAAAATGAATTTGTTCCCATATTCTTATGGAATTACGTACGTATTAAGGACCATAATTTTTGGAACCATGAAGTAATCCTTTGATCTTATTATCAAAATTATATTTTGATATCTGGATACAAGTATATTGCAGGAAAAAATGACAGTTTAGCCCCTAAAATTGCATTATTAAAAAATTGTTACAAAATTACAATAATTTGGTTCTCTTCACACCATCAAAATAGTTTGAGCCAATTTTGAGAAATACGAGTTGCTTGATTTTCCGCCATTTCTTTATAGGTTTTGTAATTATTTTTTTTAAGTTGGAACTAGAAAAGGATGTCTGTTGAGACATATAAAATCCTCTCAACCTTAAATTTAAGAGGAAATTCCATTTATATCAAGAAAGATCCTTTTTTGAAAAGAGGACATTTCTCTGAGTAGATTTCAGAGGATTTCAACAGAATTCAAGGATTTTTAATAGATTTAAGTGAATTTCAAAGTTTGCAGGTCACTAAAAAATTTCAACGCTCCTAATCAGACTTTTTGTGATTTTGTATTATTTCAAACATTTGATTATTTTTTAAATGAATTTTGAAAGATATTACAAATTTCAAGATGTTTTATGGTATTTCAAAAATTTTGAGGAATTAAACAATAATATTCGAGGGATTCATAGGATTTTAAAAAAAATTAAAAGGTTCCATATGATTATAAGAAGTCTTTATAGCTTTCAAGGGATTAACAAATTTTTTGTATGGTTTCCAGAGATTTTAGAGGATTTAAACGCAGTTCCAGGGGTTTTGATTAATTTCAGCGGATCTGAAAGTTTTAGATCATTTTGCCAGATTTTAAGATGATACATCAGATTTTATTGGATATCAAACGATTTAAAATATACTACCATTTTTAAGGAATTTTGAAAGGTATTACTAAGGATTTTTATACATTTAAAGGGAATTTAACGGGCTTAGGATTTTTTTATTCCAAGGAATTTCATTAATTTTCAAACTTTTTAAGACTTTTCAAAGAATTTTGTCCGATTTCAGAAAATTTCGAAGGATTTTAAACAGGTATCCAGAATATTTATGATATATGGAAAAGATTTGACGAGATTCTAGTAGATTTATGGGGAACTCTAGCGAAGAAATTAAATTAAGTGCAAGGAACTTTAAGGTATTTTAAAGGATTTTCACGAATTTCAAAGATTTCAAGGAGTTACAACCATATTTAAGGCATTCATGCATTTCAAAAGAAATTATACTGCTCCATGCAATATGGAATCAAGTTCAGGTATAACTTCTCATAAAGAAAAAATTTACGGTTGTTCCGAAGAAAAAATCAAGATAGAAATGCTCTGTATATTGAAACGAGTCTTTTTATTTTAACAGTTTGCTGTTTTGCAATTAAATAGTCAAGGAGTACGTTCTGTAGGTGGTAATAAAATATTAAATATCCCATGTAGAAATAGAAAAAGGGATCTGACCGGGACCCGGCCGGATAGCCCCAGTTGCAGTATACTGTCTGGGATCCAACTAAAAACTTTAGGTAAATCGGTCGATTGGGTACCTTGATTTGCCTTTTAAAGGGGAGGGGGGGGTATCGTTAATTAAGTGAAAAAAGGAGTATTTTTATATAATTTTTAAAAAAAAATACAGGTAATGTATTTTAAATTAACTAATTACAATATTGTGTATATCATGTAAGAAACATTTTGTGAAATTTTGAGTAAAAAATATCTAAAACTAATCCGTTGGCAGCCAATCTCCGCCAATCTCGAAAAAAAGATGTTTTGCGGTGGAGGTCGTTTCTCGGCACTCGATCATCTGAAATCAAAAAATCAAATTGTTTTTGTTATGTAATGAGTTTATCCAGGTAACCCTGTCGAGTTTTTTTTTGCTACTGATTTTTCAAGTTTGGTAACACTAGAAAGCGAAAAAACGCGATTTTCGGTTGAAAAATCGGTCAAATTGTTATTGTAAAATAAAAATAACAACAAATTTAACAATAAAATAAAATAACTCTACAGGATTAGCTAGGGAAACTCATAAAATAACAAAAACAATTTGATTTTTTGATTTCAGATGATCGAGTGCCGAGAAACGACCTCCACCGCAAAACATATTTTTTTCGAGACGTCTCCGGAGATTGGCTGCCAACGGATTAATTTTAGATATTTTTTACTTAAAATTTCACAAAATGTTTCTTACATGATATACACAGTATTGGAATTAGTTAATATAAAATAGCTTACCTGTATCTTTAAAACAAAATTTTTGAAAAATGCTCTTTTTTACTTAATTAACGACCCCCCCCCCCAGTTAAGGGTGATCGTAAATAGTACAGTGGACTTGTTGCCAGGAAATTGGAGTAGAGTTTTAATCATTTGAATCATTGATGTTAGAATGCCCTAAGAATTGTTTTGGTATTGAAACAACGTTGTTATTTGAGGTTCAGCAGAAAGAAAGGAAAAATTTAGTATGCAACACTATACTTCTATTTAAAATAATAATTGTGCGCGCACTAAGTGATGTTTTCAAACTGATTACTGCAATTAGGTTGATTTTAATTACGGATCACCATTTCATTAGCGAATTTCGAGGAGACCACGCGATATGAGTGCAATGTGCTTTCTTGTTCGAGGTTAAAAAACTGCGTCGACGACAGACGCAGAGGGCGCCATACGTGGCGGTAAATTTGAAAGTGTACAAACTGAAAATTGTCTGAAATTTAATCAAATTATGAAAATGGGCTAGCATTGCGACGTTTTGCGTTTGCGTCTGGATCATGATTTTGATCATGCGCCTGGATAAAAACCATAGGTAACACTACTTGTCGCCACACTGGACAAACGCAGCTACGCTATTTCACGATTTGCCGCCAAAAATCCAAAAACGATGCACGTGTCTCGGTCGAGAAATGAATTTTCTCGAACAAATAACTCCATAGGATATACTTCTTAACCGCTTTAAGATTTTATTTTTTTAAAAATTACTCTGCATTAAATTGTTCAAAAATTTAGGCAAGCCAATTTGTTTGGTTTTTTATTCTTTAAGCAATATTTTTGCTAATTCAGCGGCTAAATTAAACTTCTTTGTTGAAATCTTGTCTTTTTAGGTTGTAAATTTAAGTTTCTTTACACAAAATTTGCTTCTTATCTAAAACTCATATTTTGATGTTAAGAAGTCAAACTGAATTTTTTCTGGATAAAAAATAACTACACTAAACTCTCGCTTTTAGTCCAGTGTCGGGGTTTGCCTTCAAATAGCACTGGACTTGTTTCGGAGGGACGAAAACGTAGACAGTGAGAGCCGCCTGACTCGTTTTTAATGGGAATATATATCTATATATACTGTATAATGTCTTCGTTCTCGCCCTGCTCCTCTGAGAAACTGCTTGAGCCAGCAGTTCTAGGAAGGCCGCAAACGGGATGACTGATAGCGAGAGTTTGGTGTATTTTGTTTTTAATTTGTATATTTAATTAAAAAATGCATCTGTATTCGTAAAAATAGCATATTTCTTGGTTAACAATTTAACTTTATTTGTGTAATATTCGTCTTTTTGATTTAAAAATGCATTTCATTTTGTAGAAAATTCATATTTTTTGTTTAAGAAGGCATCTGTTTGATTAAAAATGATCTGTTTTCGTCTAAAATATTACTGTTTTTTTCGTTCTTTTTGTTTTAATTAATTTTTTTTTTTAATTAAAAACGTATTTGTCTTTTTTGATAGAAAAATAATCTGGATTAAAAAGTCGTTTTTTCTACATAATTCATTTTAAAATTAAAATTTAACTATTTTGTTTATGGTTGAAATTTTTTTAGATAAAAATTCAAATACTTGTTAAAAAATTCTTGTTATAAAAAGTCTTTATTTTCGGTAGAAGATGTTTCTTTTTGGTGGAAACTTCATATAAATATTTGTATTCAACTATTTGGTAGGAAATTAAACTATTTTCTTTAATTTAGAATGTATATATATTCTGATTGAAAATTCATATTCCTGCATGAAGAATTTCAGTATTTTGTATAAATCACGTCATTAATCTTTAAATTGAATTTAAAAAGATTTCCAAATTCTTAAAAAAATAATCTGGAAGATTTTCAGCCTTTTTTTAATTTTGAAGGTTTTATTAAAAATTTTAGGAAAATCATAATAATTTTAAAAGATATTCAGAAGTTTTGACAGAATTTCAAAATAATTGAGAAGTTGAAAAGATTCCAAATAATTAAAAACAAAATTATACGCGAAAATTTTATGAAGATTCGTTTGAAAATTGAAAATATTTTTTTATCTGAGAAAATTAATTTAAGGAGATTTCTCGGAAAATTTTAAAAGATTTTTTTATAGAACATTATTTTTTGCAGAACGCGTAAAAAGAGTTTTAAAAATTATTACTCTAGAAAAAATTCGATTAAGTTTAAAGGATATTTAGAAGTTTTGAAGATATTCAAAAATAATTGAAAATTTGGAATTATGCTAAAATTTTGTAAAGAAAGTTTTAAGATAATAAAAAAGTATACTTATAATAAAATTCCTGTAAAAATTTTAAATGATTTTTCTTTCTAAAAAATAATTTAAAAAGAATATTTACAAAAAGATATCAAAACAAATTTTGATGTATAAATAACAATTGAACTTATTATTTGTAACAACTTAAAAGAAAAAAAAAACTTTTAATTTAAAAAGTGTTAATTGAAAAAATTGTAATTTTTAGTTTTAATTTTTTTTTACTGAGACTGGCTTAAAATGATATAGATTTGAAAAATTTTCAAATTAAAGTAGTTGATTCATTCTTTAATCTAGAGGATTAAAAATTTTAGCGCGGATTATTTTTTGAACCTTTGATCTGTACAATACATGGAGGTTAAAATTTTTTTATTTTGCAATTTGTCGATATTTATTTTAAAATTGAAACATTAAAAATGATTCTTTATTAAAAAAATAATAATTTTAAAATTATATTTGAAAAAGAAGAAATAAATTTGACTAAAATTCCTAGAACAATTAAAGATGTGCTTTTATTTTAAGAAAAGCTAATACTTTATTATACATATTCATGTTTTGAACGGATTTCTTCTGCTTTATGAGTTTGAATTGTTTCATTTTAATCGCAATAAATGTTTGCAAACCGAGAAATGATTGGAAATTATTTTTCCTGATTAAAATGGCCACTCTGAAAAATGAAAGCTTCAAAACAAAAAATTAAACTTTTTAAATTTCTCAACTCTAGTTTTTTAGAATCTTTAAATGGTAACATTTTTGCAAAATAAAAGAATTAATAGGTAAATCATTTTTAATTTATAGAATACCTGAAAGAAAACCTGGAAAATTCAATGCTGAGCATTTAAAAAAAAAATTGAAATCGGTCACAATGTACGACCTGTGGTTGATTATGAAGAGTGCATTCCTATTCTAGATAACTGTGTGGCGCTTGTCGAGAGTGAGATCGCTACGCATTTTGCTGGCGTGCCTTAACTGAGTATGATTTGAAATGCGTTCTAAACTGCGTGGCGTAGGGCGTGAGCGTCGACGTGGGCGTTGGCAACCAAGCGTGTACGGGTCTTTAAGTGCTGAGAATTTCGCAAAATTTAATTACCTGCTGTTGATACTAATGATTTTTTTCATTTTTCACCAACACTCCGAATGTCGAAATCGATAAAAATGTATATGATTTCATATAAAAAAACAACCCCAATCTAATTTTTTATACGGAAGAACCGTCACTTGGTTCTTTATTCTTACACATCTGAACTTCATTTCCTATTGCATGTAGAATTAGAATTCTCAGGTGTATCATAAAATGTTTTAACAGATTTCAAAACATTTAGGGTACATTAAAAGATTCATAAGGATTTCATTTGATTTCGTAATTAAAATATTGTTCAAAATGGTTAATGCTGTTGTGCATGCAATCGATTTTTTAATCAAATTTGACATAATTGCCTATATTTCTCACTCATCATTAATTACGAATCTCCATCCGAATAATCCATTTAAAAATGATCTACAATGTTGCTCTGCATAAAAATCCACTTTACTGAAGAAGGTAGAGGGATGAAGGAAATAATTCTTTTTGAATTGGAGATGTCAGCGAATAAAAAGGACGTAACCATGAAATATCAACAAAAAACGCAAAGCGTTGTCTCTCAGTGAGACAAATAACCTTTTATACGTGTTTATAGCAAGCAAAAATGTCCTCGTATCCAATGTTGCTAAAGGAGGCAGGACTATGATCGGGAAACCTACAGGTCGTTATCTGATAGGGGTTGTTGGAATATGGGAATGCGCGTTAGTATGCAGCGGTATGGTACGTGAACCGGGTGCAGATTAATTGTAACTGCATCGCGGCTACCGATTTGCCTAATTAATTCGGTTACTAATGGCTACCGTGGAACCCAGCACGGATCGAACGTGGCTGGCTTATCTATAGTTACATCCGTCCGGCTGCATGTAGTTATAGATGAACCCAACTGCCGCTCTGGAGCGAAATTGAAGCAAAATTTAATTTCCTTCCGTGTCTCTTATAGAAATTCGATAGCGTGGGATCGAAATTGTGGTATGTGCTGGAATCACTCAGAAATTAAGGGAATTCAATAAAAATTATATAAGGCTAGAGAACCGGGATCGGGTGAATTTGGGAACGAATTGGTTAAAAGGAAGAATTGTTTTTAGACTGCATGAATCGATGGGTTATTTATTTGTGAAATAATTTTAGTCACGCGATTCCTAAATCTTTTAAAATCCGCATTATCGATTTAAGAGTCCAGATCTCTCACTGTTACCTGATGGATTCTGTAAGATCTCTCGAGGATATTTTCAAGATTAAAGAGGATTGGGGTCTCCGAAATCTTGCATATCTTAATCTTATTTTCATGATTCTGGGTTTTTGATTTTCTGATTCTGTCAAAGTTCTTTAAAAAAATAACTTCTGTGCACATACATTGTCCATTTAGTAGAAACTCGATACAGCAGATTCAAGAAACGTGAGAAATCTATCATTTTTAGCAGTTCAATCTACTTTTGATCAGTATTTAAACGAATCGTCTAGAATTTCAGCATAAATTTATTATACGAAGCTCTAATGCCATTTTTTAGGAAATTTTGATTTATAATTTATTATTTTTAGAAGTATTTCACTGTTTATAAAAAAAATTAGATCTCTTACCAATTGCGTCGACCTATAGCCTACGATATTCAACCAATTCATCTAAAAAATTTCAGAAAAATTTGACTAGATTAGTCTCCAGTACCCATTGTCAGAAAATTTTTATTCAATTATTATTTATATAGATATTTCGCTTTTTAGTCCCAAAAATTGACTTTTTTAGCAGTTCAGTCAACCTGGAGCCTGAAATATTCAACTGATTAGTCTAAACATTTCCAAATAATTTTAGTGTTATTTACACTGAGATACCGATTTACCAGTTATTTCTAGAGATATTGAAATTTTTATTCAAAATTCGATTTTTAGCAGTTCGAAATGTATCGCACAATTTTGATTTATCAATTATATTTCAAGATTTTTCACTTTTAATTACAAAGATTAGATTCCTGAGCAAGTCAAAAGAAACTGGAGATTACCCTGTGGACCCGATTTGTCCAAATTTTTCAAAATGACTTTGACTCCATTTTTTAATTTATAAAATAGATTTTGTAGTAACTTAGTCGACCTGGTGCTTATACTATCAAACCAATTTGCACAACATTTTTCAATTAACTCTGCTATAAGATGATTTTCTAGGAAAATGGAAAATAGAAAGACTTTGATCATTTTTCAATTATTTTTGAAAAATTATCGTTCTTAAGGTAATTTTTTCCATTATGTCTGGTAATTTTCCCAAATAAACTAGGACATAAAGAAATTTCATAGCATCTAGGAAATTTTCCTACTTTTTAAGTAATTTTACCGACATCAAGTTGAAAATAACCTGAAATGTAATAGTTAATTGTTCCTCAGCCATTGGTTGATTTCCTGTTAGAGTTAAAAAAATCTTATTGGATTATTTCTGGAAAATTATTGTTTTTTTTGGGAATATTTCTTTTGTGTGCATACATGTTCCAAATAAGTTAAAAAATAAAAAAATCCTAGAACATTTAGGGATTTTTTAAAGTAATTTTATCACTATAAATTTGGAAAGAACACAGTTAATTTTTCCTCAGCTACTGGTAGTTTTCCTGATAAAATAAAAAACAATAGGTTTTCAACATTTATTGGAGAAAACGTTTATTTAGTTCATGAAAAATAAGTGGTTCATTCTAAATAAATACTTCTTTCAGTAGTAAATTTCGGACTGAATGAACAGATGCGATGATCTGTATTACACTATCATCTCATACCAGCATCAATGGTAAAGTCATGACTTTACTTGTTAATTGTTACTTTATTAAAAAGGAATCGAAATCTCACCACAAACATCTAAAATGCGAAACATTCTTTAAAGTATAACGTTGTCAGCAGAGTCAGTACAAGCAGCATAGTTTGTGAAATCAAAGCTTTTCAAGTTCTTTCATTTTACCAAACTAAATGTTTTTTTTAAGGTTTAGATATCTTTTAGAATTACTTACAAACTTTGATTTTGCAAACTATATTGATTGTGCTAAAAACTTTTTACTTGACGCAACATTTTGCATCGCAGGTGTTTTTGGTAATATTTCAAAACTTTGAAGAGCATTTCAGATTATTAAATTTTTCAAATATTTTCTTAGTAAGAATCCTAGAAATGGAGAACGAGAAAGTAAGGTAAGATGCTAAACAAGAAAGGAAAACTTGTAATTATGTAGTATAACTTACTTGAAGTAGAGACGTGAATCTCCCTATTTTTTATCGACTGCCTCATTCTGCCAAATTGTCGCGATTCGACAGTTACGGAAGGCTCTAAAACCATAATCCAGCGGAGTTTAAATGTTGGCTGGGGTTCCGAATTGCGCGGTGTGATTTGTGGGAAACGCTTAGGTTGAAATTGCGCAGGACCAACCGGATTGGTCCTATATACCCGGGTGATTAGACGTTATTGATGTTTCATTGGTATTGTTTCCCAACCAACTACCGTGTAACACGGTCTGATATACAAGCTCTGTACCATGTACATTACGATGGCATTATTTCAGTGATAAGTTATTGCAGAGCCAACTGTAGCGGCGACAATAATCGTTTGGCCTGGTGATTATTAAAATTACGTCGTTGAATCGGAAGACTGTGGTTCATCAATAATACCTGAAACTGAAAATGGTTCGTTTTAGTCTTTAAATTGGAAAATAGAAGAAATATCAGTTCCATCACTCTTTGATCATGTTGCAAAGTTATCAATTTGTTTTGCCTTTTGCTTTTTCATTATTGATAATCAACAATTACTCAATATCAGCAGAAAATTAAATGCTTGATGATATTATTCAAAGTAGAATAAATTTTGAAAATGAAAAATTGTTACTAAACAATCTTCCATTTGATAGAAGGTAGTATATCTACGCATTTCTTTGGGCAGATGGAATTGTTTACGGCTTCTTGTCCAAAAACCGAGGTTGTCGTTCTATAGAATAAGTAAATTAAAGCATTTGCAGATTTAATAGACTCTGGGAAATTGAACTTTAATACATTTTAGAAACAAAATGATTTTTGTCTGCATTTCCTGTTACTACCAACGAATTTAAAATAATTTTCTTTTGTGAAGAAGACCAGTTTTGGTAGTCTGAATGAGAAAAGATTTGGCAATGAAACCCGAAATAATAAAGAAATAAAGAATTTAATATAATTTTTTTTAGTTCTATCCTAATATATGAGTTTTACCGAGTGGGAACAAAACTTTAGGCACATACTTTGAAGCAAATTTAAGCGTTTTATTTGAGCACTTATTTTCGAACTTAAATATTTATCACTTTTTATAATTTTTAGATTCCTTAACCTGATAAAAATAATTCGCATAAGCATAAAGCATT
The DNA here is from genome assembly GCA_010014905.2 of Druon quercuslanigerum. Classification (NCBI taxonomy): domain Eukaryota; kingdom Metazoa; phylum Arthropoda; class Insecta; order Hymenoptera; family Cynipidae; genus Druon; species Druon quercuslanigerum. Next base: position 23,586 of record JAAAKG020185360.1, read on the forward strand.
TGCAAAATACTGTTATTTTTAATTCCTGAATTATTGTGGGCCGTTTGTATTTGAGAATATGTCACTGAGTGGAAATTTTAGCTCTATATTTTATTTCTCTATCCCTAAAAAATGCCATTAAATGTTGAAGCATTGGTAAAATCTACCTTGATGTAAGGTGATTATTACAGCAGAGAGGAGCATTTTCTGCTGCCTTTTCTTATTGATGAACTACCGAAAAACTTTTAAAACATACATTTCAATCATGCGGCTGGTATTTTCTCAAAGTGATAAGTTTCAATAATTCGTTACTCTGCTGACTTTTAGCCTCTAACATCATCGTGAAACATAATAATATGCAATAATTAATAAAGTTGATTGAAATCTTAACTCGTAGAAGGCACACTGGTGCTAATTCGCACCAAAGAAAATTTCAATAATTCGTAACTCTGCTGACTTTTAGCCTCTAACATCATCGTGAAACAGAATAATATGCAATAATTAATGAAGTTGATTGAAATCTTAACCCGTAGAAGGCACATTGGTGCAAATTCGCACCAAAGAAAATTTCAATGTTGGAGAATTTAAAGGGAAATGAATTCAAGATCTTCCCACCACTGCGTTAAATATGCCTGACCTCTACTGCATCGGATAGCTTAGGACCGACGTTCAAAACCCGGCGTATGTACAAGATTTGCGGAAACTCGTTTGTTCTTTTTTTTGTGTACAGCAAATTTGTTTATTTTTAATTAACTGCGAAATCTATATATTAGACTTTGATGTCATAAAAATACTTATATGATGTAATTATTAATTATTTTATCAAAATAGACCATCTGTCTAGAAAATAGTCGATCCGAGCATTCCATCCCAGTCTAGCCACTGGCCAGTCAGATTGTGGCGCGCCAGTATCGCTCAAGGCGGACTAGACGGAAACAGTACAGCGCCACGAAGTTTTTGCAGGGCGAAACCATACCTCACTTTAAACAAGGAATATTATTTACCTTAATAGGAACATTAGTTCAGATTGTTTTGGTCTTACGATCAATTTGGAAATAAAAAAGATAAGGAATATTCCGAGTCAATATTTTAATACAAATTTAAACAAATTACATCATGTGACGTTTCGACCTTAATCTGTCGGTCATCCTCAGGCAAATTATACCCAATACAAATTGATATAAAAAAAGTTAACTAATTTAAAAAAATTATCAGTGTCGTAGAAAAAATAATATAAAGCAAAAGTTTAATTACCTCATATATTATATAGTTATAGAACGTAAAAAATTTTGGTTCGATGCAAAAAAGTCTTTGATACGGTTTTGATATCATTTCCAAGTACATAATTTTTTTGGGGAAAAAATCTCAAAAAACAAATAGGCTCCCAATAATTAGGGCTACATTAAAAAAATTACCGAGCGAAACCACAACAGTCAAACGACGGATAACCAAGTAATGGTGACAGGAAACTAAACATGGGTATGTTGGATATATAGTACAAAGTTTTCGATGTAGAGGGCCTAAATTCAATTTCAACGAAAAAAACGCGCTAAGGCATTTAGGAATTCGAATATTCAATTTATTATACTATGGTAACATTGTGTTACATTGAGTATTTCTGTTTTTAAATTAATAGAATATTTCTTATATTTATTAATAAAAATCGATTGTAAACTTCTACGCCCGTGTAGAAATTTTTCTATGGCCCAGACCGGGCCCAGACCAGGCCAAATCTGTCCCGGATCTGGAAAACCGACCTGGGCCCGATCACTGATGAAACACACGGCCCGATCGGAGCCAGATCTGGCGCCCGA
>JAAAKG020185371.1:9511-25377 GCA_010014905.2 Druon quercuslanigerum
ATTCTTCTTAATTTTATTCAGATTTTGAAACTCTTGGGTTTCTTTGGAAATTCTTTAAAATTATCTTCAATTATTTTAAATACAGTTCCAATTATCTTAAATTCACTTGAATTTTCCAAAATTTACTTATATTCAACTGAATTCAATTGCATACTTCTTCCAATGCTTTTAATTCCGTTAAATTCTGTTAAATTAATTTGAATTCATAATTCATTAGATTTGTTTGCATTATTTTAGATTCGTTTGATTTTTTGCGAATACTTTTTAATTCACTTGAATTCTTTTGAATTTTTAAGAATCCTTTGAAATTTCCTTTAATTATTTTGTATTTATTATAATTATTTTTGATTTTTTTTCATTATTTTGTATTTTTTTCTAATGCAAAAAATTTTTTTGAATTCTTCTCAATTTAATTGAACTCTTCTGAATTTTACTTAAATTTTTGAAACTCTTGGGATTCTTTTGAATCCACTTAAACTCTTGATGATTCAATAAATTGCTTTTAATCAATTATAATTTGATCAAATTTTACAGAATTCAGTTGAATTCTTCTTAATCCATTGGATTCTTCAAAATCTATTTTGAATTCATTTAATTGCTTTCAAATTTACTTCAATTCAACTGACTTGAATAACATACTTTTTCAGTTCATTTCATTCATTTGAATTAACTTAAATTCTTTTAGATTTTGTAGCTATTAGCCCAGTGAAAGAATTCCAAGATTTTCAAAAATGTAATTGCATTAGAAAAAATGCAAAATAATTCAAGAAGATAAAAAATAATTATACTAAATACAAAATAATTTAAGGAAATTTCAAAGGATTCTTAAAAATTAAAAAGAATTCAAATGAATTGAAAGGAATTAAAAGAATTGACAAAAGGACGTCCTTGAATTCAGTTAGATTTAAGTAAATTTCAGAAAATTCAAGTATATTTAGAAGAATTCAAGTGAATTCCAGATAAATTCAAAGGAATCGAACGAATTAACAAAAATTATATAATAATACAGACTTTAGTGAAATTCAATCAGATTTAAATTTATCAAAAAGAATTTTAACGAATCCAACAGAATTTAAAATAATTAAAGAGAACTCAAAGAATTCCTTAACATTAGTAAGAATTGAATTGAAGTTAAAGGAATAAAAATAATTGAAAAAATACGTGATTGAATTCAGTTGAATTTAAGTAAATTTGAAATAACTCAAGTAAACCTAAGATAAATTCGAAACAATCTAACGGATTAGGGAGAATTCAACTGAACTAATTAAATTTTAATCAAATTAAAATTTAATAAAAAGAATTCAAGAAAATTCAAAAGAATTCGCAAAAAATCAAAGGAATCTAAAATAATGCAAAAAAATCTAATGAATTAAGAATTAAATTTAATTGAACAGCAATAAAGAGAATTTAGAGGAACTCTTAACAATGAAAAATAATTGCTGAAATTGAAAATGAATTCAAGTGAATTGAAAGGAATTAAAAGCATTGCAAAAAGTACACAACTGAATTCAGTCGAATATAAGTAAATTTAGGAAAATTCAAGTAAATTTAGGACAAATTCAAAAGAATTCGATGGATTAGGGAGAATTCAACTGAATTCAATAAAATTTAATCAAATAAAAATTTATTCAAAAGAATATAAATGAATCCTAAGGAATTCAAGAAAATTTAAAAAAAATCGCTACAAATCAAAAGAATCTTTGGATTCAGTAAATTTAAGTCAATTTTGGCAAATTCATGTAAATTTAGTAGAATTCAAGTAAATTCAAGATAAGTTCCAAAGAATCGAATGAGTTATGAAAAATTTTGCTGACTTTAGAGAGTACGTCATTGAATTCAGTTGGATTTGAGTAAATTTGAAATAATTCAAGTAAGAGAATTCAATTTTATTCGGTAAAATTTAATGAAATTAAAATTTATTTAAGAGAACCAAAGGAATCCTAAAGAATTTAAGAAAATTCAAAAGAATTTGCAAAAAATCAAAAGAATCTAAAATAATGCAAAAATCTAATGAATTAGGAATTCAATTTAATTTAATAAAATTAAAGAGAATCTAAAGGAATTTTTAACAATTAAAAAAGCGCGTAATTGAATTCAGTTGGATATAAGTAAATTTTGGAAAATTCAAGTAAATTTGGGATAATTTAGGTGAATTTAAGATAAATTCGAAAGAATCCAATGGACTAGGGAGAATTCAACTAAATTCAGTAAAATTCAATAAATTTGAAATTTTGTAAAAAGAATTGAGAGGAATCCTACAGATTCAAAAAATCAAGTGAATCAGAATAATTCCACTAAACTGAAAAGAATTTAAATAAAAAAATTTCATTCGCAAACATTCAAAAGAAATCGCATTCTTTTCAGTTTTGCAAATTTTTTCCCCAACAGAATTAGCAAAAAGTAAATTATTCTCAAATAATTTAAGAAAATCCAATGAATTAAGAAGAATTCAATTGAATAAAACATAATAAAATTGAATTCGAAAACATTGAATTAAACCAAGAAGAATTAAATTGAATTAAGAATTATTCAACCAAATTTAAAACAATTTAAAGGAATTCCTAAAAATTCCCAAAAATTAAAAATAATTTAAGCGATTTCATGTCAAGTTCAAAAGAATCCGATGGATTAAGAAGAATTCAAGAAAAATTCAGTTGAATTTAAGTAATTTAAAAAAATAGCTAAAATAAAGTCATAGGAATTAAAAGCATTAAAATAAATTTTAAAAAATTCAAGCAAATTTGGAAGAATTAAAGTAAATTAAAGAAAAATTCAAAATGATCTAAAGGATTAAGAAGAATTCAATATAATGAAAATTTATTCAAAATAATTGAAAGGAATCCTCAATAATTTAAGGGTATTCAACTAAACTGAAAATTATTCAAAAAATTATTCAAAATAATTAAATTCAAACTATTCTAAAAACTTAAAAATACCTCCAAGTTAATTGAATGTAATTAAAAGAATTGGGTAAAGTAGTAATTGAACTGAATTAAATTTAAGTAAATTCCGGAAAATTCAAGGGAATTCAAGATTAATTCAAAAGATTCGAATAAATGAAGACAATTTTTACTGACTTTAGTCAAATTCAATAAAATTTAAATTTATCAAGAAGAACTGCAACGAATCCAACAGAATTCAAGTGGATTAAAAATAATCCAAGGAGATTCAAAGAGAATTCAAGTGAATTAAAAGGAATTAAAAGAATTGAGAAAAGTACGTAATCGAATTCAATTGGATTCAAATAAATTTCGGAAAATTTAAGTCAGTTTGGAAGAAGTCGAACGAATTCAAGTTAAATTCAAAAGTATTCGCAAAAAATCAAGCGAATCTAAAATAATGTAAATGAATCTAATGAATTAAAAGTTAAATTTAATTAAAAAGAATTAAACAGAATTCAAAAGGATGAAATTAACTGAAAAATTATATAATTCAATTCAGTTGAATTTAAGTAAATTTGAAAGCATTCAAGTGATTTCAAAATAAATTCTAAAGAATACAATAGATTAAGAAGAATTCAACTGAATTCTGTAAAATTTGATGAAATTAAAATTCAATAAAAGCGATCCAATAAATCCTTAAGAATTCACTTGAATTCTTTTAAATTTGTAGATATTCTGTTTAATTTTTAACAAATTAAAAAAAAAATTGAGCAATTTTTTAGAATTATTTTTAATTCTTTTGAATACAGTTCAAATTATCTTGAATTCACTTAAATTATTACAAATTTACTTGAATTTTTCAACATTCACTTATATTTAACTGAATTCAATTGCGTACTTTTTTCAATGCTTTTAATTCCTTTAAATTCTCTTTAATTCTGTTAAATTAAATTGAATTCTTAATTTATTAGATTTTTTATATTGTTTTCGATTCATTTAATTTGTTGCGAATTTTTTTGAATTTTCTGGAATTCTTTTTAATAAATTTTAATTTGATTAAATTTCACTGAGTTCAGTTGAATTCTCCCTAATCCATCGGATTCTTTCGAATTTATCTTAAATTTACTTAAATAATTTAAAATTTACTTAAATTCAACTGAATTCAATTACGTACTTTTGTCCATTCTTTTAATTTCTTTGAATTCACTTGAATTCTTTTAAATTTTTAGGAATCCTTTTAAATTTCCTTTAATTATTTTGAATTTCTTGTAATGCAATTAATTTTTTTAAATTGTTCTCAATTTAATTGAATTGCTCTAAATTGTACTTAAATTTTTGAAACTCTTGGGATTCTTTCGAATCCACTTGAATTTTTGATGATTCATTTAATTGATTTTAATCAATTTTAATTTGATCAAATTTTATAGAATTCAGTTGAATTCTTCTTAATCCATTGGATTCTTTAGAATTTATTTTGAATTCACTTGAATGCTTTCAAATTTACTTAAGTTCAACTGAATTGAATTACATACTTTTTCAGTTAATTTCATTCTTTTGAATTCTCTTTAATTCTTTTTAATTGAAATGAACTTTTAATGAAAACTCCTGTAAAAAAAAGAATCCAACGACCAAATTTGGACCACACCGAACAATGAAACCAAAAAAAGGTTCCAATTTCAATCTGATTTTTCTTTCCTCTTTTTTAAATCTTAGGTGTCTTGCGAATTCTTTAGAAATATCTTTAATTATTTTTAATACAGTTCCGATTATCTTAAATTCACTTGAATTTTCCAAAATTTACTGATTTTTCAACTAAATTCAATTTCGTACTTTTTTTAATGTTTTTAATTCCTTTATATTCACTTGAATTATTTTCCATTTTCAGTAATTATTTTTAACTTTTAAGCATTTTTTAATTTTTAAGAATTCATTAGATTTATTTGCATTATTTTAGATTCTTTTGATTTGTTGCGAATTTTTTTGAATTTTCTTGAATTCTTTTTAATAAATTTTAATTTGATTAAATTTCACTGCGTTCTTTTGAATTCTCCCTAATCCATCGGATTCTTTCGAATTTATCTTAAATTTACTTAAATTCAACTGAATTCAATTGCGTACTTTTTTCCATTATTTATATTCCTTTGAATCCAATTCCATTCTTACTAATTTTGAGGAATTCTTTTGATTTCCCTTTAATTATTTTGAATTCTGTTGGATTCTTTTTCATCAGTTTAAATTGTATTGAATTTTACTGAAGTCAGTATAATTTTTCTTAATTCATTCGATTCTTTTGAATTTATCTTAAATTCACTTGAATTCTTCTAATTTTACTTGAATTTTCCGAAATTTACTTAAATTTAACTGAAGTCAAGGACGTACTTTTATCCATCCTTTTAAATCCTTTGAATTCACTTGAATTCTTTTTAATTATTAAGAATCCTTTGCAATTTCCTTTAATTATTTTTTTTATATGTATTTTTGATTTTCTTCCATTATATTGTATTTTTTTCAATTTAATTGAATAATTCTGAATTTTACTTACAATTTTGAAACTCTTATGATTCTTTCGAATCCACTTGAATTCTTGATGATTCATTTAATTGCTTTTAATCCAATTGAATTCGATTACGTACTTTTCTCAATACTTTGAATTACTTTTAATTCACTTGAATTCTTTTTAAATTTTAGGAATTATTTTGAATTTCGTTCAATTATTATGAATTTAATTGAATTCTTTTCAGTATAGTTAAATTCTTCTGATTTGCTTGAAAGTTTGAATCTCTTTGGATTATTTTTAATCCACTTGAATTCTGTTGGATTCGTTACAGTTCTTTTTGATAAATTTAAATTTTATTGAATTTTACTATATCAGAAAAAATTGTCTTCATTCATTCGATTCTTTTGAATTAATCTTGAATTCCCTTGAATTTTCTGAAATTTACTTACATTTAATTTCCTATGACTTTATTTTAGTTATTTTTTTTAAATGACTTAAATTCAACTGAATTTTTCATGAATTCTTCCTAATCCATTGGATTCCTTTGAATTTTTCATGTAATCGCTTGAATTGTTTTTAATTTTTGGGAATTTTTAGGAATTCCCTTAAATTGTTTTAAATTTAGCTGAATTATTATTAATTCAATTTAATTCTTCTTGGTTAAATTGAATGTTTTCGAATTTAATGTTATTACTTTTTATTCAATTGAATTCTTCTTAGTTGATTGGATTTGCTAAAATTACTTTAGATTAATTTGCTTCTTGCTAATTCTGTTGGGAAAAAAATGGCAAAATTCAAAAGAATTCAATTTTTTTAATGTTTGCGAATGCAATTATTTTTGTTTGAATTTCTTTCAGTTTAGTGGAATTCTTCTGATTAACTTGAATTTTTGAATATCATGGGATTCTTTTAAATCCATTTTCATTCAGTAGGATTCGTCTCAATTGTTTTAAATAAACTTCAATTTTATTGAATTTTACTGAATTCAGTTGAATTCTCCCTAGTCCATTGGATTCTTTCGCATTTATCTCGAATTATTCCAAATGTACTTGAATTTTCAAAAATTCACTTGCATTCAACCTGAACTCAATTACGTACTTTTACCATTATTGGAATTTCTTTGAATTCAATTGAACTCTGACTAATTTCTGATTCGCTTGAGTGTTTCAATCTCTTTGAATTATTTTTAATCCACCTAAAATCTGTTGAACTTGTTAGAATTCTTTTTGATAAATTAAAATTTTATTGAATTTTACTAAAGTCAGTATAATTTTTGTTAATTCATTCGATTCTTTTGAATTTGTCTTAAGTTCTTCCAAATTTACTGAATTTTCAGAAAATAACTTAAATTTAACTGAATTGAAGGACGTGCTTTTGTCCATCCTTTTAATTCCTTTGAATTCTTTTTAATTTTTAAGAAGCCTTTAAAATTTAGTTTAATTATTTTGTATTTAGTATAATTATTTTTGATTTGCTTGCATTATTTTACATTTTTTTCTAATGCAATTAATTTTTTTTAATTCTTTTCAATTTAATTGAAATCTTCTGCATTTTACTTAAATTTTTGAAACTCTTGGAATTCTTTTGGATCCATTTGAATTCACTTGAATACTTTCAAATTTACTTAAATCCAACTAAATTGAATTACATAAATTTTTCAGTTCTTTTCATTCCTTTGAATTTACTTGAATTTATTTAAATTTGTAGCCATTCTGTTTAATTTTTAGTAATTTTAAAATATGTTCAGCAATTCTTTAGAATTAACTTTAAATTTTTTTAATGCATTTGAATTCCTAATTCATTGGATAGTTTTTTGCATTATGCAGATTCCTTTTTTTGCGAACTCTTTTGCATTTTTTAAACTTCTTTTGAATTTCTGTGAATGCTATTGAATTTGTTTGAACCCTTTTCCGTTTAGTTGAATTGTTCTGATTCACATTATTTTTTTAACACTTGATATTCTTTTGAATCCACTTGAATGCTGAAGAATTCTATTCAATTATTTTTCATACATTTCAATTTCATTGAATTTTACCGAATTCAGGTGAATTTTTCTGAATACATTGCATTCTTTTGAATTTATGTTGAATTTACCTGAATTCTTCGAAATTTATTTGAATTTTCTGAAATTTATGTAAATTCTTTAAATTTCTCTGAATTCACGTGAATTCTTTTCAGTTGAATTATTTTAAATTTAAATGAATTCTTAATTCATTAGATTTTTTGCAATTGAATTTCTTTTAATTCTTTTCAGTTGAATTAAATTCTTCTGATTCACTTTAATTTTTTAAACTCTTAGGATTCTTTTGAATCCACTTGAATTCTTTAAGATTCCTTTCAATTCTTTTTCATAAATTTTAATTTAATTTAATTTATTGAATTCACTTGAATTCCCGCTAATCCATTGGATTCTATCGGATTTATTTTAATTCACTTGAATTATTTCAAGCTAACTTGGATTTTCTAAAATTTACTTTTATTTAATTCCTTTGAATTCACTTGAATTTTCACTAATTTTTAGGAGTTATTTTGAGTTCTCTCAAATTATTTTAAATTTAATTGAATTCTTTTCAGTTTAGTTGATTTCTTCTGACTCGCTTGAATGTTTGAATCTCTATGGATTATTTTAAATCCACTTAAATTCTGTTTGATTCGTTCCAATTATTTCGATAAATTTAAATTGTATTGAATTGAACTAAAGTCAGTACAATTTTCGTTATTTCATTCGATTCTTTTGAATTTATCTTGAATTCACTTGAATTCTCCGAAATTTACTTAAATTCAACGGAATGCAATTACATACTCTTTTCAATTCCTTTAATTCGTTTGAATTCACTTGAATTCTCTTCAAGTTTTTAGGAATCCTTGTAAATTTTCTTTAATTATTTTTATTTTTTATTTGAGGTCTTCTGAAATTACTTAGTTTCTACCTAAATTCACTTCAATTCTTTAAGATTTCTTTGAATTGTTTTTAACAAATTTAAAGTTTATTGAATTTTACTGAATGCAGTGGAATTCTTCTTATTCCATTGAATTATTTTGAATTCAATTGAATTCTTCTTAATTCATTGACATTTTTTCACAATCTTAAGATTTATCAATATTTTAATAATATTGATATAGACCAGTAGACAAAAAAATTAACATCTAAAATTAATATTTTCATTATTTTAGATTTCTTTGATTTGTTAAAATTATTATGAATTCTCGCAAATGCAATTTAATTTCTTCGAATTTTTTTCAGTTTAGTTTAATCCTTCTGATTCATTCAAATTTTTAAGACTGTAGATTGTATTGAATCCACTTGAATTCAGTAGGATTAATTTTAATTATTTTCAATAAGTTTTGATTTTATTAAATTGTACTAAATTCAGTTAAATTCTTCTTATTCCATTGGATTCTTTGGAATTTATTTTAAATTCGTTTGAGATATTCAAAATTTACTTGAATTCTCTGAAAATTACCTAAATTCTATTATTTTTTTAGTCCGAGGAATTATTTTGAATTTTTGGGAATTTGGTTTTCAATATTTTTGTACACACTTCATATTTTTGGGTTGAAATCTCGAATGTTTTACAGGAACTTTTTTTTAAATTATTTTTTAGAATTTAACTATTATTTATTTTTTCCTAGAGAAAAGTTTAGGGACGTTCAGAGAAAATAAACTTGCTCAGGGGAAAAGTTACGAGAAGTCATGGAATTTTAAAATTCGGATTTTTTAGCGATCCCGTAATTCTTTGAATTCTCTTTCATTCTTTGTATCTTTTTAAATTAAAAAAAAAATTCATCCATACAAAAATTAATAATTATTTGTTAATCCCTCGCAAGACAAAAATTTGTTCCAATCTTTCCATTGAATACTTTTGAATTGGTCTGGTTTTCAATGAAATTCTTCTTTATCCATTATATTTATTTGAATTATTTCAGAATCTTTTTCTTTCTTTCAATTCTTTTTAATACATTTCAATTTTATTGAATTTTTCTGAAATCAATTGAAATTAACCTAAGTACTTTTAAATCCTTTGAATTCTCTTTATGTTTTCAGAATTATTTGAAATTCCCTTACATTTTTTTGAATTTGATTGAATTAGTCTTAATTCAATTTAATTCTTCTTGGTTTAATTGAATGTTTTCGAATTCAATTTTATTATTTTTTATTCAATTGAATTCTTTATTTCAATAGATTTTTTTTGCATTATTTTAAATTAGTTTGATTTTTTTGCGAATACATTTCGATTTTTTTTATTTCTTTCAAATAAGCTAATACATTTCAATTTTGTTGAATTATACTGTATTTAGGAGAATTATTTTTAATCATTGCATTCAATCTGAACTCAATTACGTACATTTTTTCATTATTTGAATTCCTTTGAATGCAATTGAATTCCTACTCATTTTTAGAAATTCTTTTAAGTTTCCTTAAATTATTTTGAAGTTATTTGAATTCTTTTCAGTTTAGTTAACTTTTTCTGACTCGCTTGAATGTTTGAATCTCTTGGGATTCTTTTAAATCCACATGAATTCTGTAGGATTCGTCTCAATTGTTTTAAATAAACTTCAGTTTTATAGAATTTTACTGAATTCAGTTGAATTCTTTTTATTCCATTGGATTCTTCGGAATTCTTTTGAACTTGTCTTGAATTCACTTAAATTCTTTTTAATTTTTAGGAATTTGGGTTTCAATCATTTTGTAGAAAATTCATATTTTTGGGTTGATAACTCGACTGTTTTGCAGGAACTTCTTTTTAAAATTATTTTTTAGTATTTAATTATTATTTATTTTCTCTTATTTTTATACGTTAGAGAAAAGTTTAGGGACGGTCAGAGAAAAAAAAACTTGCTGAGGGCAAAAGTTACGAATACTTTAGAATTGATTTGGAATTCAATTGAATTCATCTTTATTGATTATATTTATTTGAATTATTTTAGAATCCTTTGATTTTTTAGGGATTCGTTAAAAATTTCTTGAATTCTTTTGAATTTTTGCGAATGCAATTTATTTTCTTCGAATTCTTTCCAGGTTAGTTTTAATTCTCCTGATTCACTCGAATTTTTGTAACTCTTGGGATCATTTTAAATCCACATGAATTCAGTAGGATTCATCTCAACTGTTTTAAATAAACTTCAATTTTATTGAATTTTACTGAATTCTTTTTATTCCATTGGATTCTTTGGAATCTTTTGAATTTGTCTTGAATTCACTTCAATTCTTTTTAATTTTTAGGAATTTTTTTTTATAATTTTGTAGAAAATTCATATTTTTGGTTTGATAACTCGACTGTTTTGCAGCAAATTCTTTTTAAAATTATTTTTTAGTATTTAATTATTATTTATTTTCTCTTATTTTTAAACATTAGAGAACATTTTAGGGACGGTAGGAGAAAAAAAACTTGCTCAGGGGAAAAGTTACGATTACTTTTGAATTGATTTCGAATTCAATTGTATTCTTCTTTATTCATTATGTTTATTTGAATTATTTTAGATTCCTTGAATTTTTTATGAATTCGTTAAAATTTCTTGAATTCTTTTGAATTTTTTCGAATGCAATTTATTTTCTTCGAATTCTTTCCAGGTTAGTTTTAATTATTCTAATTCACTCGAATTTTTGTAACTCTTGGGATCATTTTAAATCCACCTGAATTCAGTAGGATTCATCTCAATTCTTTTCAATAAATTTAGTTTAATTGGATTTTCCTGAATTCAGTTGAATTCTTTTTATTCCATTGGGTACTTTATAATTCTTTTGAATATGTCTTCAATTCACTTAAATTCTATTTAATTTTTAGGAATTTGGTTTTCAATAATTTTTTAGAAAATTCATATTTTTAGTTTGAAAACTGGATTGTTTTACATGAACTTCTTTTTAAAATTATTTTTAGTATTTTATTATTATATATTTTCTCTTATTTTTAAACATTAGAGAACATTTTAGGGACGGTCAGAGAAAAAAAACTTGCTCAGGGGAAAAGTTACGATTACTTTTGAATTGATTTCGAATTCAATTGTATTCTTCTTTATTCATTATGTTTATTTGAATTATTTTAGATTCCTTGAATTTTTTATGAATTCGTTAAAATTTCTTGAATTCTTTTGAATTTTTTCGAATGCAATTTATTTTCTTCGAATTCTTTCCAGGTTAGTTTTAATTCTTTTGATTCACTTGAATTTTTGTAACTTTTGGGATTAATTTTAATCCTCTTGCATTCTGTAGGATTTCTGTAAATTCGTTTTAATACATTTCAATTTTATTGAATTTTACCGAATCCAGTTGAATGCTTCTTTAATCTGTTTGATTCTTTTGAATTTATCTTTAAGTTTTCGGAATTATCTGAAATTCCCTTGAATTCTTTTGACTTAAATTAAATTATTTTTAATTCAATTGAAGTCCCGTTAATTCATTAGATGTATTTGCATTATTTTAGATTTCTTTAATTCTTTTAGAATACTTTTCGATTTTGTTAAAATATTTTGAATTCTCAAATGAAACGGAATTTCTTTGAATTATTTTCAGTTTAGTTGAATCCTTCTGATTTACTTGCATTTTTGAAACTCTTGGCATTCTTTTAAATCCATATGCATTCTGTAGGATTCGTCTCAATTCTTTTTAATTCTTTTTAAATTTTAGGCATTTGGTTTTCAACAATTTTGTGGAAAATTCATATTTTTGGGTTGATAACTCGACTGTTTTGCAGGAACTTCTTTTTAAAATTATTTTTTATTATTTATATATTGTTTGTACTTTCTAATTTTTATACATCAAAGAAAAGTTTAGGACAGTCAGGGAAAAAAAAATTTCTCAGGGTAAAAGTTACGGAAAGTCATGAAATTTCGAAATTGGAATTTTCTGACAACCCCGGAATTTGGATCCTCTTTTATTCTTTGTATCCTTTTAAATTTTTTTAAATTTCTAAATTCAGGTCTGCATAAAAATGAGTGAATAATAGTTAATCCCTGACAAAACGACCCTTTTTCGTAAGTTTTCCAATTTTGTTTTCAGGTTTCGCATCCGGTTTTGACATCATCATCCCCGCCGGTTGGTCCCTGCCTTTCTGGCTCTCCTTCATTTTCCGTTGCGTGAGACCCGGAGGCCTCAGGGAATCCAGATCCATCATTTTCGAGACCCTCAACATGTCCTCGCCCGATCTCTTCCATCCCGGATCTCCCGCCTACAAACGCGAATCCCTCCACAGAAAGCAAAAACTCAAAGAAAATTACTTCAGACATCCTCCAAATCGTCGAGTGAATTACCTCAAATTCGGAATCACGTCCCCTTTCTCCTGTGAATGGGGAATCCTGACGAAAGAGTGGCAAGCCGAGGGCGAATTTTTCACTCTACGTGAGAAAAGCCTTCTGCAAAATCTCGACGATAATCTCACCCAGCGACGAAGAGGTCGCAAATTCCAAAAACCGAAAACTTGTCAAATCGAGCCGCTCAAACTTGAGTTGGAGAAGAAAAATTACCTGGTCCCGGTGAAAGTGACAATCGAGAGGAAAGGAGTGGCAGAAGATTTTTCCATCATTTGTCTGCCGACTGACGAGGACCTGGAGAATTTCAAGAAGAATAAAAAATGGTCGGGACCAGTCGAAACAGCAAAGTCGGATCCGTTTGAGAAGGAGAGGGCGAATTCGAGGAGGAAGCATTTGGAACTTTTGAAGAGATTGAGGAAGCAGAGAGTTCGAAGGAAGAAGAAAATGGAGAGTTGTGCGGATAAGGATAATGAGGGCGAGTCTGTGGAGGAGGAGATTTTGAATTTGAGGAAATTGATCGAGGAGAAATTGAGGGATACGAATAAGAAAATTGTCGAGGATCAGGCGAGGAGAATGGAAGAACTTTCACTTCCGGAATGTCAGCGGGTTCGATTTTCTTGTGATCGAGAGATTATGGGATTTGTGGAACAGGGGGGATTTTGTCTCTCGGAGGCGAAGGGAGTTGGCAGGGGTTACGTTGTTTTAGAGGCTTTGAAAGGTCTGATTAGTAAAAAGAGGGATCTTGTGTTGATTAGAAATACTCAGTCGAGGCAATACAGGTTTGCGAGTCTCGAAGTTCTTGTCACTTGATTACTTTTTTGTTTATTTTTAATTAGGAAATCTTTTCTTCTTTTTTCTTTTATTTTGAGGAATAAAATATATTTTCTGTCGCAATTTAGTTGACTTTATTTGTCCAGAAAATACTGCATTTAGAAAATTTGGAGGACAAGTTTTACAAATGGTGTATTATTTGTAATTTAAAGCGTTCCAAATTCTACAGTTTGGAAAATTGGTCAATTTTATTTTAAAAGTTTTGGAATTGTTTTATTTCTAATTTAAAAATTAGAAAATGGGACGGTTTTAAAAAATATAAAAACCGCGAATTTCAATGATTTTATAGGTTTATTATTTATTTATATTTATTAAATAAGATTATCAGATTAGAATTTTAAAAAGTCGCAACAATTTTCTTCGGGAGATTATCCTTTTAGTTATAAATTTTATTATTTGTTAAAAATTTCACAATTTTCGTAAAAAGAAAGATTAAAATTTAGGAGATTTGAAGGGTTGCCTTCTCATTTTTCTTTCTTCTTTTTTTATTTTTGTTCAAATGGAAAGTTTTTCTCTTCAGATTGCAATGGGAACTGGAATCTGCTTTGGATGGAAATTTTTTATTTTAAAATTCACCTGCTTTAGCATAAATTACATATTCGTTGACTAAAAATGCAACTGTTTGGTTGAAAATTCTACTATTTTGTTAAAAAGTCATAATTTTCAGTTGAAAATTCATCTTTTTCTGTTGAAAATTCATTTATTTTGAGAGAAGTTGCATCTTTTTTGGTTAAAAATCACAATTGTTTGATTAAAAATTAATTTGTTTTGGTGAAGATTCAAATGTTTTGTTGAAAATTCGTTTTTAGTTTGATTAAATTTAACTGATCCTGATCTAAAATTAAAATATATTTTTTGGTGTAAATAAAAAACAATTACATTTTTGGTTGAGAATTTATATTTTTTGTTTAAAATGGAACTACTTTATTAAAAATTCATGCTTTTTTATTGATGATTCATGAATTTAGCTATTTTATTGAAAATTATATTTTTTATTATTATTTTTGTTTTGTCTAAAAATTTGACTATTGCATATCCGATTGAAAATTTATCTTCTTTAGTTGAAAATTCGTCTTTTGTAGTAGAATATTAACTTTCTTAGTGATCAATTTATATATTTGTTTTAATATTAATTTTTTCACAATTCCTTTTAAACAATTAATTTTGTTGGTTGAAAACGTATTATTTTAACTAAAAATTGAAATATTTTATTTTTTGTTGAAAATTGATGTTTTTCAGTTAAAAATTCACGCAATTTGTTGAAAATTTAACTTTTTTGGCAGAAAATTAATCTCCTTAGTTGAAAAATCATCTTTTTGTTTGAAAATTAATTTTTTTATTGACAATTCATCCATTTAGTTAATAATTTAACTACTTCGTTAACCATTTATTTGATTTGGATCAAGATTTATTGGTTTAACTAAAAATTTAACTATTCTATTTTTTTTAATGTACCTTTTTTAATTGAAAATTCACGTGTTTTGCTGGAAATGTGCAAATATTTTCTAAATGAAAATTCAACAATTTTTTGACATTTTTTTCTTTAATAAAAATGCATCTGCTTTAAGAAAAATGTCATATTTTCAGGGAAAAAATGCAACTGTTTGGTTGGAAAGTAAACTATTTTGTTAAAAAGTCAGAATTTTTTGTTGAAAATTCTACTGTTTAAATATAATATTTGGGTGTTCAAAAAAGAACTGAAGTATTGTGTCAATGAAAATTCAAATTTGTTTTTTTTTTAATAAAAATTCATCTGTTTTAAGAAAAATGTCATATTTTTAGGAAAAAGAATGCAGCTGTTTGGACAAAAATTCTACTGTTTAAATATAATATTTGGGCGCTGAAAAAAACGGAAATATTTTCTGAATAAAAATTCAACTCTTTTTTTTGTTTAATTTGTTTTTGTTTTTTTTTTAATAAAAATTTATCTGTTTTAAGAAAAATGTCATATTTTTTAAAAAGAATGCAGCTGTTTGGTTAAAAACTCTACTGTTTAAATATAATATTTGCGTGTTCAAAAAAGAACTGAAGTATTTTCTCAATGAAAATTCAAATATGTTTTTTTTAAACTAAAAATTCATCTGTTTTAAGAAAAATGTCATATTTTTAGGAAAAAGAATGCAGCTGTTTGGTTAAAAATTCTACTGTTTAAATATAATATTTGGGCGCTGAAAAAAACGGAAATATTTTCTGAATAAAAATTCAACTCTTTTTTTTGTTTAATTTGTTTTTGTTTTTTTTTTAATAAAAATTTATCTGTTTTAAGAAAAATGTCATATTTTTTAAAAAGAATGCAGCTGTTTGGTTAAAAACTCTACTGTTTAAATATAATATTTGAGTGTACAAAAAAGAACTGAAATATTTTCTGAATAAAAATTCAACTCTTTTTAAAATTTGTTTTTGTTTTT
>JAAAKG020185382.1:0-51403 GCA_010014905.2 Druon quercuslanigerum
ATTGCCTCGCAGCCAAAAGGGATACAACGATATAAACAAAAGAAAAATGCGTTACGTAATTTATGGACAGTCCCTAAGTAAAGAATGCATCACTTCTCTAAAATTAAGCATTTAAGTTGTAACCGAAATAAGCTTACGGATAGAGTAGAAATCGAACTCGCCTTGGTCGCAAAGATCACCGGTCCACCCTTCCCTGCAGATGCATTGAAATGAATTGACCAGATCCACACAGGTTCCTCCATTCATACAAGGTCCTCCGCGACAGTCATTAATGTTCTCATGGCAGTGAAGTCCTGTATATCCTGGATCACAAATACATCTTCCTCCACTGCATCTGCCTCTACCACCACATGGAGTTCCCTCACTCCCGCATCCAAGACCTTCATCAGCTACTCCAAACTGAAGGTGATGTGCAGACTGGTCGGAACAATTCTTTCCCTGCCACTGAGCTGGACAGTGACAGTAATAGTCCGTTTGGGTGTTAAAACATGGAGCAGAATTCCTGCATGGATTAGGGTTGCAATGGTCTCTATCAATCTCACACTGGTACCCGGTATATCCAACTGGACAAACACATTCATAGGAGTTCACCAGGTCTCTACATTCACCTCCATTCCGACAAGGCTTCGCGGCACACTCATCAATATCAATTTCACAATCCTTTCCTGAATATCCAGCTGTGCAGGAACAATGATAGTCATTGACAAGGTCGATGCAGAGAGCTCCATGTTGACACTGACCCACACAATCGTTGATGTTCTTTGTACAATTCTTCCCAGTGAATCCACTTCTACAGCGACATCTGAAAAATGAAGGACAGGTGAAATTAGTCGGTTGGTTTAGAGCAGTAAATAATAATCATGGACCATTGACATCAAGCAAACTTTAGAAAAAGGTTTCCTTAAATCAAACAAATCCTAGCTCGACCTAAACAAATAGTTTTCTGAGTGCACCTACAGTTAACTGCATTCAAATGAAACAAATAGAAAACATAAGGCAAACCAATTCCATTGAATTGATGTGAATCCGAAAGAACTGAACAAATTTTATTCGCGTCAAAATAAATTACTGTTAATACATGTATATTTGATCAATTTTTTTATTTAACAAGTTTTGTTGGCTTAGTCCTCAACGAACAACTCAGATCATTTAATAGTAATTAAATTCATCGAAATAAATTTATTTCTATGTAATTTATCTAAATTCAGGTAAACTAAACTGAATCCTAGTGAATTAAGGCGCATTCGAGGGAATTCAAACATATTCGAGTTATTTGTTGGCGGATTGTTCCAAGTTAGTAATGCTGAATTGAAGCAAATTCTTAATCATACTGAAAATGAAGATTAGTTGATAATTTTTTCAAGCATGATCGAAAAATTACGAAAACTGAAATAAAAATACAAAAGGTTTTGAATTTTTTAGATTCTTAGGATATTAAAAGCTTTATTGTTTCTATTTAGGCTATTTTGCACTTTCATATTTAAAAAAACATCCGTATTTATAAAAACGTTTACAATGACCCACTTTCATTAAAAAAACCTTGAATCTTGAATGATTAGATGAGCTTCGTTATCGATAGATTTTATACATAGCTGTAATAGCTGTTGCTTTTCTATAGCATATGTTTATTCTTGGAATGATTTAAGCCTTCGATTGGATCATTAAGTATTAGATGTTGAAACTGCCATATTGCCTGTAAGGATTTTCCCAGCATTGTTTGTGAATGGATTAGGGCTATTGGAAAATATAAAACTCATGCAAATTATTTTCAAGGTTGTAGATTGGTCTCGCGTCAGATCCCTATCATTCAATTTAACTCACATCTAACTATAAGGAAATTATTCGACTAGTCTATTATTTCTCCGTCTAAAGTATTTGATTTCCCTCAAGATAAAAGAATTTATACCTACAGGTTCTTCATACTGAAAAAATGCATCAATGATGTCAAGTATACTACTTTTTAGTAATTAATAATAATCAATTACACTCACCTGTAATCTCCAGCAAGATTAACACAAGTCAACGAGTTCTTGCACGGTGATTCCAGAAGGCCACATTCATCAACATCAAACTGACAAAGAACTCCCTGCCAAGCTGGTGGACAATTGCAAGTAAAACTATTTTTTCCATCTACACAAATTCCTCCATTCTGACACGGTTGTGAAGCACACTCATCAATATCGGTTCCACAAGCTGATCCAGTGAATCCTGCTGCACAATCACAAACTGCCATTTCTCCTATTTCCCTACAAGTTGCGCCATTTAAACAAGGGTTGGAAGCACAGGGATTGTCGACCTTTTCACAAGTTGGTCCAGAAAATCCTTCGGGACAAGTGCATCTGTATTGGTCAGGAGCAGTGTTTTCACAAGTGCCACCATTCTGACATGGCTCATGGGTACCGCAATAGTTGAGGTCCTGATCACAAAGGATACCACCCCAATTCGTATCGCAAATACATTGCCAACTAGAGCCATTGCAGTACCCGTGTTTGCATCCTGGATAAGGGGTGCACTGGTCGCAAAATTCACCCCTCCAACCATGCCGACATTTGCACTCGCCACTCACGTTGCAGTGACCATGAACTGGATGACATCCTTCTTTACAGACAGCTGAAACAAAATAAGAAATTTACACTTTAGTAATATAAAAATAAGAATATTACTCTAGGGCAAAATATAAAAGTTTTACAATGCACGCCGATCAGCACTGTCGATGTCCAGGTTGTACACAAGTTCTAAATCCCTGCTCTTTATTTATTAAATACACCAAACTCTCGCTTTCAGTCCAGTGTCGGGGGTTGCCTTTAAATAACCGTAGACTGATTTCGGGGGGATCTAAACGTAAACAGTGTGACTGAGAAAAAAACAGTGATAGCTGAGAACGGAGTGACTGAAAGCGAGAGTTTGGTGTATAATAAATTATATACTAACAGTTTCATGAGTTTAATCAAGCCACTATCTCTCAGAAAATTCTCTAATAATACTTTGTTTTTAGTAGTAACTTCCTAAATATGTATTTATACATCTATTCGAATTCTCCAAATCTAACTAGAGCTTCCCATATATACATAAAATTAAATAGTTGTTCTTCATAGTTGTTTGTCGACAAAATAAAAAATATCTGAGCATGAATTTATCTCATCGGTAAAAATAATTTTTTTTAAATTGCGTATATCCTATTCATTGTGAAAAACTTCAAGGCTATGAAAGTCATTAGTCTGTCATTAGTTAATTTTTAAAATTCTTTATTGTTCTCAGTTACTTATTATTGGTTGATTGCGGTTCACCTTCACCCGTGAACCTGCTTTTCTCGGTGAATAAAATATAATTATAACCGAGTCACATGGATTAAAAAAAAATTAAACAAAAGGTCATTAGTCAATAAAGAAGAATGAAGAGAACATTCAGAAAGAGGTAAAAAATCTTTTAGCAAATAAGCTCTTTCAAATATAGGTAATAATTCTGAAACAAATTATATCAAAGATTTCCATCAAATTTTAAAAGTCCTGTTCTTTGTAGAACTTTAAAATTGATTTCTCATAAAACCTTTGTCGATACACTTTAGGTCAGGTTGGAATACAAGAAAATTTAAGGGCCAACGTTAGGTTATGAATACAAGAATTACTGACCGCCTATTTATTTTTGTGCTCCTTCTTGTTTTGAAGTTAAAGAAGATAGTGCCGAAATGTTTTTAAACAATAGAAAATCTATGAGGACACCACAGCTTGACCTATTCGAGTTAATATTATGTTTTAATAATCTTATTTTATTAATTTTTAACTTAGAAGGTAAGTGGGAACCAGGGCTTTAAATCCCTACTCCCAATTACAGTCATCCATTAAACTATTAAAGCATCATAGTGGAAATAATTTTCACGATCTTCAAAATACTTTTTCTCTTTCTCTCTCATCCTTAGCAATTAATTTATCATATGACCCTCAAAATCCTTTTGCGTCCTACAACAAATCCTTCAGCCTTGGTCAATTTAATTTCTATCTTAATAGAGTCCTTTACATGTCCTACTATTTGTGCAACATCCCACAGCATCGTGAGAATCCTGACTGTATCTTCGAGTAATTTATTTAATATAATAAGGCACGTATAGTAGTTGAGGCGCATATAGTAGTTAGCACTGGCACCGATTCTCGCTTATACTATACGTATTCAGGACCGCAACATGTTATTCGCCGAAGAAAGGGGGAGGGTTTCACGTGGGTCGAGGAACTTTTTTGTTAGTCGTTGGTCCTCAGCCTCACCTCTATTTATCTGTAGGATATCTCTTAATTAAATTAAAGACGGAGAACTGGTCAGAAAGCTATAGTATAACGGAATACCGGGGGGGGGGGGGGTAAGAGGGTGAGGAGGGGGAGAAATTATCTATCTGGTCGTGAAAAGAAATTGTGCGATGGCTGTGCGATACGTTCGTACCTATCATATGAATTGAATCCACATGGCACACATCCATCGAGGTTTACCGGCACGACTATACCGTTACATCACATATAAGTGCCTACAGCATCTTTTGATTAATAGCCCTGCTTGGCTCGTCTACCCGGACAACGGACATTTACGGATATTTATGCGACTGCACCGTGAAACTCAAGGCTCTAAATGACGCGGCATCATCCACTGGATGATGCATTTCTTTGTCGCATCCTATCAGTGATGCTGCTGGTCGTCAGGCTTAGTATCCTGGCACGGATGAGTTAGCTTCACATCTAACTAGAGAGTTCGAGTCATGAAGATGGTATCAAAAAAATTCTAATATATGATTTGAAGAAGATCCTGATTAGGTACATCAACTACGTAAAGTTTTTTCTTTCTGAAATTTTGAACCACGTACCCTCCTTTGCTTGTGTCACTTTCAACCAAGAAGTTGAATTCTTAACAAAAAATCTATTAGTTATATCTTACGTAAGAAAATGCTTTAGCGGCTTACCCCTCTCCCCCATGTATTGCAATATAAAAATATAGTTGATCCCCTTACTCATTTTCTGCCCAAAAAACTTAACGCAATTTTTGCACAGCCCCTTAGGATCATTCATTTTTAGTCAACCATTTAAAGATTGATTTGATATAACCATCTACTTTCTTAGAGAGAATCAGTGCAATTGTCACTGGTTGAATCAGTATTTTGAATTATCTCTGGCGAACCAGTGATTTTCCGATTTTGACTGGGTGATCCAGTAAGTGAATCAAATGCGACTAAAAAATGAACCTCCAGTCATCTCGCACGTGCGTGTCGCCGGTCGGGTCTTTGCATTTGTCGAGTGAAAACGAACTCTGTTGTGTACTAAAAGCTTGTGTTTTAAATATGTGAATCTTATTTTGCAGCCCGGCTCTTAATTTTTGTTTGAATTTAATGCTTTTGAAAGATTACATGGTCATAAATATAAAAAGCTGACGGATGACAACGCGTACGGCTGACCACTGTTACAGGGCACTTTTCTTTTATGAGACTCTTTTAGTGTCTCTAGGTTTAATTACATCTTTTCTAATTTTCCGCTACTTGCCTACTACGCATTACATTGTAAAGACGCTGTTTTACTTTTTAGTAATTTATGACCAATATCAAAACAAAAGAAAGTTAAAATAAAAAGGCAGTCCAATCTTAGACTCTGTGTTAGCACATTTATAAATTTAATCGAGTAGATATCCAGGTGTACTGGAAGGTAATAGGAATCGAGCCAATCAGCGTTCTTCATCGCCTTGTACCTGCCATCATCGGGAACCGGCATCAAGGCACACGCTTTCCTCTCGTCGAGAAATTAGAGGCACGATCTAAAAGCTATTGCTCGAACATATTAACAATATAGTCGTTGATTACAACGCCGTTCGTTCAGCATCCGCGTACGATAAAACTCGGTATTTTAACAAATATCGATTCGGTGGCTTATGCTTCCTTTAAACATTTGTCGTCTCATCTTCAAAGAAAAATCCCTTCAAAGCTGTTGCTTCAATGTTTACTCATTCAAGACCGGTTCTTGTATACTTTCCTGATTTCATTTTCAACCAGATGATTTATTATATTAGACTCTAAATCCATATCTTAAGCTTCCAATTGTTGAAAGCATTTGAATGGATCGTAGATTTTGCTGGTAAATTTAGAAAAGTGATGAAATCCCGTGACACGAAAACAAGTGAAATTGACCTTTCACCGACAGTAGTTTCTCGTGATGAAATGCTGATATGCAGATGCATATTGCGATTTTACTGAAGAACATTCGCTATTGCGGCGAGACGAGTCGCAGCCGTGTGAAGCTCCACGAGTGAAATCCACCGAATGACCTTTCGACGCTCGACATAAAAATTGAAGAGCTAGTTTTCCTATAGGCTAGAGAGTATAGAGTGCTCTTAAACATACAGGGTGAAACGACACTTTCGAATTTAGAGAGAAACTATAGGATATTAATGTTTTAAATTAACCTAAATAAAAACTTATTCAATCATGAAAAATTAAACGCAGTGAAGATAAAGTAATTAAATTTGCTATCGTAATGTATTGAATTTCCCTTTCGATGTCTGATAATACTTTTGCGATTTGTAAATTACAGTATAAAATTTGTTTCCAAGAAAGAAGGATATATTTTGATATTGGTACCAAGTTTAGTTTTTCTAATCTCCCAATGGAGACTTTATAGTGGCTTCATTCAAGTGGCAGGTAGTGAATGTCACTCAAGCATAGAAAATGGTATGGTATCTAATGTAATGATTTCCTTTTTTAGAGAGAAGCAATCTAAAGTTGATTGCAATTTACAGGCTTCATGCTCTTCACGGCCTTTTCCCTAATCTCGATATATAGACCGGATTCATTTCAATTCTGGGAGTTTATTCAAGTTATTTTTTCAGATTCTTTTTACAAAAATCCCTTTATTTTTATTTCTTCCTATTTTTTGTTGAATTTTAACTTTTATAATGAAGACAGTATACATATATTTTTTGCGCCCTAACCATTTAAAAAATGTGAGATATTTTACTTTCTAGTGTTTCTATTTCAAACGTTATTATTTTTTAAATATTTACGTAACTATTGAATCATCAGTGAATCAAACTTATAACTGATTTGACTCAGTGTCCCATTTCTCAATGATTCAAATTTCTAGAGCGCCCACCGATTTCAGTTTTTATTACAAAAAATTTCCTTATAATTTAAAAACATAGTTTAAACATTATTACATTATAAATTGCATCATTATATTAAAAATACATAAATATCTGATTCGCAAAATCATTGCTCTAATTTATTTAACACTTCAAGATTTCCTTTCACAAAGACATATGACGCAATACTAATTAGATCTTCACATCGTTGGATATAAGTCATCTTGAGACTAGTTTAATCACCAAGCCTTCTTCCGTTTAAATATACTGCACAGTTATTGAACAAGACAGCCAAATAAATCGTAGGAGCATTCGAAAATAACATATTAACTCAGAATTTGTTCCGTCTTGGGCTACGTCAATCACAGTCAAAAGATAAAGCAAATGTCTTATGATTAGTTTGCACTTTGTGCGTAGGATGATATTTTTAATCAATTAAAATCTGACGAAGATTCACTTGAAGAAACTTCTATTGATCTTTTCATCCGATGTGAATTTATGTGGGAAGATAAAATCTGGGTAGTGCTTTGAGATGGAAGAGTCTGGACCATAATACATTATTGTCTGGTGTTGCAGATAATAAGGATACTGAAGGTATTAGATATTGGTGATGTTGAAAATATTGAAGATTGTGAAGACGTTGAAGACGTTAGAGATTTTGAAGATATTTAAAGTAAATTTGGAAATTCCCAACTGAATAGTTTAAACTACTTGCGGCGGGTGGTTTCAACCAGAACCTAGAACCAGTTAAAGCTTGTAGTGATTCCAGATTTTATGAACAGTTTTGAATAATTTATCCTATCAATTTAGGGAATTTAGGGTTCTCTGAGTTTACCTCATATGGCCGAAATTACGCGGTTTCACGGTATTGAAGAGATTGAAAATCTTAAAGATATTGTAGATATTGAGGATGCTGAATATATAAAAGATTATGGAAGATTGCGCTGTATCGAACTGCAGATATTTTGAAGATATACATTGAAAATGTTGAAGATATTGGAAATATAGAAGATATTGAAGATACTATGAGGCCGGGATGAAGATTCATGACCTTATCTCAGAATTAAGAGGACGATCGTAAAACCCGACGTTAGGCGTATATCGTACGATATGTACAAAGGTGGCGACACATCACGCCAGCCTCTCAAGTCACAATGGAGCGCCGTGTAATAAAATAGTTCTTTCTTTGCCATCTAATCGTTACTTCCGCCTCCCCATGGCCCAGCCAAGGAAGGCAACTCACCCAAGTCATCAGTTCAGCAGAGTTTGCTTCTTACTTGTAGGGTTGGTAGCATCCGCTTTGTGAGCGAGGGCCTTTCTTGGCGGAAAAGGGGTGCCATTTAGAGCTCAAGAGTGTGGGAAACATGCGAGATAAAAAAAAAAGAAGCAAACAGACTGTTTCTTTATTTTCAATTCACAGAGGCTTATCTTCAGATTTATAATATCTTGACAGAAAAGCGCAGGTATATGTTTGGACAGATTAAGATTAAAATAAAGAGCTCCTCTGTCATTCTTATTTACAGCGAAAATTTCTCACGCTTTTTGGTTTTTTACAGAAGTTTTATATCTAAAGTCTTTAAAGATATACTAAAAATTAGTACCATTATAAAATTTTAAATTAAAAACTTGAACCTAAAATAATTGAAAATATTAGAAATTGTTTAATTTCTGAATTAGAGATGTTTAATGTATGATACCATACAATGTTATGAGTTTCTATAAATATTGTAAATATTATAAATAATAATTATAATTGCACTTTATATAGCGGAATTTTGTGTTGTAACAAAGTGATAGTAATTAGAGTACTTAAAAAATTAATGACTGTAAGCAGAAAAAGTTAAAGGTAATCGATAGATATAAAAGAAAATTACAACATTGAAGATAGAGTAATTATTCATAAACGGCGTTGCTCGCATACTGTAGAAGTAACTGAGCGAAGTACACGACATTCTTCCAAGCACTTTGTCTGCTCAAGTGCGATGAGAGCATTTTCTTTTATTCGCTTTCCTTTAGGCCGGAGTCGATAATAGTGCCATAAAATCTCCTTTAAAGTTTGCACCGACATTGCATTTTGTAAACATAAGACGATATGCAGTTAAAGCGATTTATAGTACAACGTCCAGAATGAAGCGACGACGGAAATTAATCGAATCGCGAGCCTCATTACATCTCAAGTTCCGTTAACCTGACAGAGTAACTTAAGCTAATGTACATAGGTACTATCAAAGATAATATCTTTGGTACTATATTCAGTGTACACTCAGAATATGAGTTATTGCCTGTTCTCAGACCTCCGATAAATTAACAGACCGCATTGCATTTTAATATTAATTTTAGTTCAGGCAGTAAATACTTTAATATGCACTCTAAATATAAATTAGTAAAAACTACTAATTGGTTGTAGTTTTTTATCAATTCAAATAGCGCCAATTTCTTTAATGCTAATCAGTAAAAATATACTAATTCAATGTGTAAGAATAACCGAATGAATGAATTAGTAACTGTATACCCTAAAGGAAGTGGTACTACTCAATGAATTGATAAGCTTATTGCTTAAACTATTTTTAACCGTAGTGTTAAATCTATTTAAAAACTGATTTTACAATTAACAAAATTTGATTGAAATGCAATAAAAAATTATTACACACCTGCAAAAATACAAGATATGTGAAAATTTTAGGGATGATACATAAAAATACATATAAGCAGACTAACCAGCTACCAGAAGTTAAAAAAAAATTACGTTAACTAAAATGTATTTTCAGCAAAATTTGACATCTTCGAGGCTTATAGTGCGCAGAAATTGTGAAATGTGCTACAGAATTTTTAATACAATTCTTTTAATTGTGAAATTATTTTTTAAGTTTATTTAAAAATACATTTTAAAATAATTACTAGCAATATGCGATTACCAACTCATTAAGTAGAAATCAGTGCCCATTCCTTCAGTTGATATAGTTACTAATTCATTTATTCGGTTATTTTGCACATGGAATTAGTAGAAAACTACTACCAATTAGTATTTTTCAACTAATGTAGATTTAGAGAGTATACTAAATTCTATTATGTTTTATAAAAATGTATACTTTATTTAATTGTTTTGATATATTTAAAATAAAAATACTTGTACACACATTTTCGCTTCTTCAATTATAAGTGAGTATGATTTCCAACTTTGGAAACGTTCCTAGGAATGTTCCGCCTATGAAATTAGAAAATATTCTCTCTTCATTTTGAATTAGCTTAACTGATTTGATTAAGTGACATACTTATTTTTAATTAGCTAAGAAGATAATTAGACATGAATCCTAAGCACTTTTTTATTTAACAATTCATCTGGAACTAATTATATCAATTATAGCGTATCACGTGACTCTTTTTTAATTTGGATCAGCAAAAAAGATGAGAAATGAACCCTTAAGTACTATTTTATTTGACAGAAGGTTGAACGATTCGATTACTTCACTGAGCGATGTGGTCCTTGCTTCGCAGGGTAATTAATTATTACTCCGGGAAGAAGTTGGCAAAAAAAAATGTAGAGAGCTGAGCAGTCAGAACGATTTATTCAAAATTCGCAACTCACCGATGCTTCCTCGTGCTGTTCGTGTAATCGCACCAGGACTCACGCGGAGCAACTTATTAATTATTATCATTATGATACTAAATAATTCGCCGCACACGCTCTGCAAAATTCAGATTGAATTTCATTGGTATATGGATTGAGTTAATTGTACTTCATTATTGCAATTGGAAATTTCAGAAAGGAAGAATACTATACAAAAGTATGGCTTTCACATCCTAATCGATGAAAAATATTAATCACTTTCTTCAGGAAAGTAATTAGCAATTTCAGGTTATTAATACTCTTGTGATTAATACGTATATTGGTACGGTTATTAATTGCTCAGAAAATGCGAGATCAGCGGGGTAGAACTTCTCAGTCTATTGCATACAAAGTTAAATTTCGATCTATTTTACAGAAAATAGCAAAGTTCTCAATTTCAGAAAATAATTGAAAATGAAAATTTACATGATATCATTTGAAAAGTTAGTGAAGATTTATCGACCATTTCTAATTTAGTTTTCTTTAAAACTTTTGAAAAGGAAAATTTTTATTATTATTTTTTAAATATGAAATTTGCCTTTTTTGTATTAAAATTATGAATATAGTATTAGCCTTTAACCGTATAATTAGGAAATTAAATAATTTAGGTCTATTTCGGCTTGACATACATACATTTTCAAGAATGAAAGAAGGATCGTTTAGAATATTGAACAATATAAAAAAAATACACGTTTAAGTATTAAAATTAAAATATCAAGATTAAAGCCCTCAAACTAAAAATTTTTAAAAGTAAAAAAAACCTTGTATTGAAAACAATTGCAACAGAAATTTCTAAATTTACATTTTTAAATTAAAAACTTATAAGCTTGAACAATAAGATGCCCTACATCTCCAATGTTTTTTGCTTCGATCACGGATTCCAGCATGATTTTAACTATTATCAATTAACGTTAATTTCCGGCAAAACAATCGGTATAGCCAGGATATAAAAATGATTGTATCAGATGCCATGAAAAATAACTTGACCTAATCAGAACAAAATTAAGAAATTTAAAGTAAAATGTTCTGCTTCTAAAAACTGTTTCTGCAAATTTTGTTTGATTCAACAATGTATTTGACGGAGATAACAAAATTTTTTTGTTGAATCAACCGAATATTACACCCACCAAAAAATTTGGTTCAAACAACCAATAAATTCAGTAGTAAATCAATAAATATTGTGATGATTTAACCAACTTGTTTTTTGGATGATAAGAAAGTTGATCAAATTTTGAGGAAATACGACTATTATTATTTAATTATTTATCAAGTTTGAAACCTCTTTTAACCTAAGCGGGAGCATTCGATGGACAGGATCGAATGTCTGCCTTTAAACTCGATTGCCGAAAAACCGGCCTCAATCAAAAGCTGGTTTTTTGAAGTTTTCCTCTCCCCTAACAAAATGTACAGGAAAATGCGAGTACTTCTAATAAAGTCGGATGCAACCGCGGGTTATCTCTGGTCTTGATTAAATTCATACAGCGATTCTAAGTCCCCCTTGGTAAAAGAAAATTTTTCACATGCCCATATACATAAACATACTCAGGGAAAATAATAATAGCGACAAATTAAGCATAACTAAGATCCTCATATTTGCAGAAATGATAATTCTCTTACCTGTTTCGCAGTCGGCGCCTTTCCAGCCTTGTATGCAAACTTTATCTCCATTTTCGTCGCATGTATAATGCCCGAAGATGTCGTTCCGGGGTCGACAAAACTTGGTACAAGTTGCGTTGTAATAGTGGTCGGCGCACTGGACCCTCACTTGATAAGCCAGGTGCGCATTCTGCCCGTGATGATTAAGGGTGTGCCATTTTGTTCCTGGCAGGACAATTCCGCTGTAACTCGCTTCCTCGATGACGCCGGCGCTCGCTTCATCTCTCGCTTGTAAAATCAACGTGAATTGTCTCTGTAAAAAATAAATTCACCAAATTATGGTACTACATTTTTTATTACATGTTAAATTCATTCTTTCAGTTGTTTCAACAATTAGGTTCGATTTCGCAACAATCCTTGATTTGCATGGAAATTGGTTGCAAACATTTCACGGGAGTCTAATTTCGGGTAGTCCAGGTCTCGTTTTTATGGACCTTCTAGTCTGGCTTAAATCTAGTTTTCTCTAGGCTGTCTATTTTGAAAAGTCTAATCTAATCAAGATTTGCTATTATCGAGAATGACTAGTCGGTCCCAGATCGCGCTTTGTCTAGACCTTCTAATCTGGAAGGACTCGTCTAGCTCAGATAGTTTGTGTAGTATGGTTCAAATCTGGTTTTGTTTAGATCCTCAATCTAGCCTGTTCCTCAGTTTTTGTTTAGTTTTTCGTGAAAACAAATATTTAGAGAAATAATGATAAATAAAATATTAATATCAGTCCCTCAATAAAATTCAAGATTTTTCTACGTTTTTCGAATATCAAACTCTTTTCTATTTGGCATAAATCCAAAAGTAACCCATAATAAAATAGTTGTAAAGAATTATTGTTGTCTAACTCCATGTCTTTTTTACTACAATCTTCGATGCCAATTGTGTTACTATTTACGAAGCAGTGCCTTCATAGATAATTCTCGAAAGTGAAATGTTTCTTTAACTGACGTTTCATCG
The DNA here is from genome assembly GCA_010014905.2 of Druon quercuslanigerum. Classification (NCBI taxonomy): domain Eukaryota; kingdom Metazoa; phylum Arthropoda; class Insecta; order Hymenoptera; family Cynipidae; genus Druon; species Druon quercuslanigerum. The sequence continues at coordinate 13,310 of JAAAKG020185382.1, forward strand.
ATTTGGCTGCACGTGAAATCGGCGAACTGAATGTCAAGTACTAGTTATACAATGTTAATGTAATAAATATCGTGTGCGACATGAACAGGTGACTAATCTAAGTAAGTGTGCGTGTTCATCAGGACGTAACCGATTAAATATAATGTACAAATCGTAAATTCGACACTGACACTTAAAAGTATCGAGGTTGCCGGCAATAGTAATAGTGCGAATTGTCGACACGATATACTGTCGAATCTTGTAGCTATTTATCAGACTGTGGATTATTATTAGTCTACTAATGAAATTATCTGCCAACTTTGGACAGGACGGTGACATTATCGCTTCATAAACATGGTAATTCTACGCTCATTTAATTGATTGGAATTAAACCTTTCCTAATATGAAAACAAGTCCAATTAATTTTAATTAAATTATTAGATATTAGCAACATCTGAATGCTTCTAATTTCAAAATAGTCTGTGACCGCATCTCATATATCGATTTGAGTTCCAAAAATATTTTTTGAACAGTTTGCCTGTACATTCGTCAGAATCTGGTGAAGTAGATGAAGGAAAATGATTTAGAAATTGTCCATTCAATTTGATTCTGTTGCAAGGCACCTGATCGAGCATGTCATTGGTCTCTTCTCATTTTCTCTGAACGGAAGATCATCTGTATATCGAATTGATCAGGATCACTTCCAGCTTTCTATGTCGATGCGATCAATTCTTATTCAAGGGGTCCTTCTTCGGCATGATTGGAATTTATTTATTGCATTGGTCGTCCGTCACTCACGCGGCACTCTGATTGGTGCGCTTCAAACGGGGCTCGGTCGTTTCAAGTCGTCGATCCATCCAAGATCGAAGACAGTGCTGACTGGTAGCGAAGATCGAGATCTTATCATGACGGAACAATGACGCGAACGTGGAACATCGATTTTACTTCTCAATTGCGAGTTGAGAGGTGAAATTCCTAGAAACTTGAGGAAGAGTCGACATTCGATACAAAATAGGAAAGAGGAAAGAAAAAGATCCAGGAAGAGAGAAGTTGATGAGAAGCAGACAAAGTACCTTTATCAACCAATCGGATCTATTAAATCATCAATTCAAATCAATTTAAATCAATGTAAACCATCTTATCTTTTTATTAGTTCCTGTATAATAGTAAACCTAGTGATTAGAAATCATGTTTGAATGCTTCTAATTTGAAATTGTGCAATAGTAGAATTTTGGAATTTGATTTTTACGACGGTCACCTAAGATCCCTCCGTTACTTTTCTGATACTCCGCAAAATAAAACCTTGTCCGCTAATCACGGCAATTAAGGTTTTCACAAACAATTTTATTTCAACTGTATGTGCAAAATGTCAAGTCATTTATAAACCTATAAATAACCTGTGAATAGCAATACAGTAAAATAAAAACCAGTAATTACAGGAGCTCGTACAGTGCAGCGTAATTTGTTTGAAGATGCACTCTTTTCTTTCTCAGTTTACAAAAATTACATTTACTATATCTCAGTTCGACTCTGAATGCAGTTTAACGGTTTTCTTCTCATGTACGGTGAATAGCTAAAACCAAATTCACCTAAATGCAATCTACCTATTTACAGATTAGCCAAACCTAGTTCCGTATACATAAAGATTACATATATAGAGGAATTTAACATAACGACTTGCACAAAGGGTACTTTGTGATCGACATCGAAGGAGTTCAGACGACGTACTTGAAGCAACGGCAATGCTTCGAAGAGTCAGTTATAGCAAAGTCAGGCATATACCTAGAGTAGATGAGCACTAATTGGTGTTAATTGGTGGCTCGCTCTGCAGCCTGGTTTCCCACGCCTGTGACTTTTATGCTCGCCTTTCTTCCCGTCTCCTTTTTTTTTACACCCTGCACACTTATCTGTGTCTACATACGAATGCACGTATATTCTAATTCGCGAGCCGAGAGCGTTAAAGAGGATTTCTCTTCCCTTGCCCCTCCTTTCGTGCTTTTTTGACCCATTGCAGATGGCCTTTGTTGCAACTGAAATGAACTTCAATAGAAGAGGCGTTAGGAAGTTAAGAAAAGGTAAAGGAGTGGGAAGAGGTGCGGAAGTGAGGGTGTCTGATGAAGAAAGAGAAAGGGAGAGTAGAAAAGATGTTACTCGACTATTGCGGATAACGGAATTTGTGTGGGTGTCTTGCGACTTTGTTGGAAATCCAACCTACGACCCTAGAACACAGACAGTAATTATTCGTTAGAGATGTTTCTTTTTTATGAAAATATCGTAGGTAATGTCATACGATAGATTATTTGAATTTACACGACAAATGTACAGTCAATCTGAAAGTTATTCATATCGATTATTGACGACACAATTCATTCTTCGGAGATGGTATAAAATATTTTAAATAATGTAGTTTTGCTCTATAAAGAAAGCAGCATATGTAATATTTATAATATATAAATCGAAATTTAAATCTAACATAAATTTGTTACATTTATAATAAATTATTTAGGAATGATTGCTTACCGCTTATACTATTTTCAACGGGGATCCCCGTATGTAATTTGCCTAAGTGCATGTACTATCTTTTATTTACCATGTGCATATGTGGTTGCATTTAAATATGCATGTAACGATCAAGAAAAGAGGGGGATATGCTTATTGCATCCTAGTCGAAAATTCTCATCGAAAGGTTACAGAGTTCTCGTTTCGAATACTTTCCCTCTCGAGTCTTCTGTGGCTCGGTGAGGGCTCATCAGTCGCAGAGAAAGGAGAAACATATACTTATAGTCGATCCGCAAACCACAATAGCAATTCACCTTATTTAAATGCAATAAAAAAGAGATTGAATCGTTCTTATTGAGTGCCTATCTGGTTCTATATAATTCATGATATTATCGATCCACAATCCCCAAGTAAGTCATTGTATTGACACTGTGGTTAGTATTCAAGTATATTTACATTCGTTTTTTTTTAGATTCGATTCAATGGATTTTGTACCTTTCATTGCAAGACTCGAAAGAATGAGTACAGGCTAGAATTCAAACTGGCCAAGTATTATAAACTTGGAATTTTATGGATTAGTTAATTGATGCTTATAATCTTTTTTATATAGACTTCAATATAAAATACTCTACATGTTATGGGTGTACGACTTGTACACGCTAACTCGAAATTGGGCAAATTTGATGACGACTACAACTGTAATTTGGTTTTATGAAAATTAGTTATGTCTATTTGTGTCGACTTTATAAATCAATAAAAAGATTTGATAAATTTTGTGATTGACTGTACAAAGAGTGCAATAGTACATCCTTCATTACTGCTTTATTTTTAGGACAGAACTGAACATTCTTGTAACTAAAGTTCCCATGAATTCATTCTCTAAACCAAATATAAAATATTACAATTTCCGGAGGATAAATTGGGTCGTCATGGAGCGAAATTCGCCGTCTGAAATAGTCTCATTGAGGTTAACTATGAGGGGAGGTTGAGACAAGGATGATTCCATGACATTTTGATGTCTCTTGCCCCCTGAAGGTTAAAAGCTCACATAACCTTGGTTTTTAGAAGGATCCTAATTGCTTCATTATTTTTTTCTTTTGTCAGTTCTCTATATCTACATTTTTGGCTCAGTCGCTGTAATATATTTTTACCACTTTAGGTTGCCTTTCCTAGCTAGATTATGATCCCTTTTTTCTTATAATATATTTTTGCTATTAATAAGAAAGTGATTTCTAATACTCGATGAACGCAATTAGATTTTTGTAAGAACTAAGAAGATGGTAATTATAAAGTGTCTCTTTTTTATTGTTTGCCTTTATCTTGCCCATACGAAGAAACTGAAGTGTTTTCTTTGAGCGTTGTCTCTGGGCTAACGTGTAGAATACTAATTGGCATTCACTGTCTGAGTATAAACGAACCTAGTACAGGCAGGACGTCAATTTAGCGAGAACATATTTCGGTTGAAGTTAGAGCCTTATTAATTAATTTGATCATTAATTGACTTCCTTTGTATTACATATTCCATCAATCATGTCAATAAATCGATCGACTTTTCTTCAGCTTACTTGCTCAGGCGAATAATTTATGCCTGCGTGTACCGTTATTAAATTTATTGATTATACATATTACCGCACAGAGGATAAGAAATCCCCTTAGTCTTTAATGAATTCCAATTAAAAATTTCGACATGAAATTATGAGCTATTAATTAATCTAGATACATTTTTAAAATTGTGGTATCTGAAAACTATGGATACTCTTAAATTAGCTTTCTATTTATAATTTTATAGTTCCAATGTAGATGATTTGTAGATATGATAGCTATGCATTACTGGGTTTTCAGTAAGAAACGAAGTTATTGAATTTTCACTAGATATTTATTAATTTTGTATAGTAGATAGAAAATCAAATGTGTTAGGCAGCATGCGGGTTTTTTTATTTGAGGACACATATAAACTCTACTGAAGACGATGTCCGTGCGATATGAGGAGGAACAACCTCAATTTAAACAAATTTTACTGCTGTTACAGTGAGCAAGAACGTTCTTTGTTGCAATTTTGAATCGGTTTGACAATTTATTCGGAATCTGATACTCGAATGAGATTCATGTGACAGATTTCAAGGAGGAATCTTGAGAAATTCAAAGGACTAGTTGGAAATAGACGGGATAACGAAGGTCGTGCATTACCATATGAAGAATCGAGTCTTGTAGGTTCCTTCCACCTGTCCATTTATTCAAAGGCGTCAACTGGAAATACTTCCACTTTAGGTTCTCCAAGAAAGAATAGATTTAAGATTAAAATAGTAGCAGGCATTTTAATTTTAATTTGTCTATTCCCGCTGAAATCTTAATTAAAAGGCAGCCTAGTCAAATAGCGATTGGTCTTTCCATGACTTTTCACTAGGAATCAGTGACGCTTTCTTCTACTGAAATTTTATAAGCTTTTTAGTGCTTTTACAGTATTATTAGTAACTGCTTTTTTCGTTAGAGTTACTAAAATTTCAGTAATTTTGGTATCTGATTATGTTAATTTTAATTTAGATTTCGACGCCAATGAATCTGCATGTCCATATTTCATTGTCTTAGTATATAATACATTCTTATATACTGAATAATACCCTTCTCTTTTCTATGTGAGGCGACATGTCTTTCGTTTCGCAGAAAAGAACGAACGACTTGTACGTGAGGACGCGAATGTAATCCATGACGATGGTAGCATTTTATGAATACCTCTCCCGTTAACAGACAAAGCTTTTTGTTTTCCAATAAAATAAAGAAATTTCGGATTTTATTTAGTTTCGAGACTTAAAAAAATTTGCGTTAAAGGAATCAGTCCTGTCTTATCAATATCTATATTATTCATAACGAAATAAAAATATCTGATCAGAATTAATAATCTTTATTTCCCGTCTCGAACCTCAGTATTAAAATAAAATTCTTTTAAAATCTTATACCTAATTTGTCTCTACTATAAAATCTACTTTAATTACCATCAGCGGAAGGGCAAACTTATTTTTCTAAATGAGGAAAATGTTGTTCATACTATATAACGAAAAGTAAGGATGAGCTAAATCAAATCATCAAACTTCCTCTTAGTTGATTTATTATATTTTTATTAGCATTAAAATAATCTTATATAAAAATAAAAATTTCAATAAATCAGATGAACCATAATTCATTCAATGAAAATTTAAATGTTAATACGACTTTAATGCCGTCATAAAAGAGATGTAAAGCGATTCGCAAATATTAAAAATTCAACGCAGGTTTCCGGTAACATAAATGATGCCATCAGACTCATTTTGCTTGCTTAGCATTTCAATCGAGTACATGACAGCCATAAACGTTTACTGTCAAACAGTTGAACGATACAAAAACAAGCCAGCAATCACCTCTTCAAACTTTCTTTAGAGATCACAAATCGTGAGACATTGTCGAAAGGGTTGATGTTTTTTTGTTTGAGTGGGTGGGTGTAAGATATGGGACCCCTTTACTCCTACGTGCCTGAATTTTGGTATGTCGTACTCTTGCAATGAGTAGGTTCAGTTTCACACACGACGAAGGCCAGAGGAGACTTTTAGAGGCATTGCCCAAACGGCGACGACATTTTGTCGCACCTCATTTGCATATGCCCATTATACACCCGTGCACACTCGCGAGAGCACATTTTTTTCACACGAACACATTATTAGCATCGATGCACAAAGTTAGCATGTTTTTGACATGAGAGCCACCGAAAATTGCACTGGCGGTCAGAACAAAGAAATCTGGAGTGAAATATGCTGTGCTCTGAATTTAAATTAACCCTTAAAAATGATGGCCACTTTAATAAATTCCCGGATCGCATCCCAGGTTATTGCATGTATTCAATGAACGATATAAGTTTTTCAAAATCTGAAAACAATATCAAAGAAAACAAAAAGTATAATTTCAAGATGTCGCAATTTATAAAAGAGTAAAAATTTTAATTTCAGTAAATCTAAAAATATGAAGCACAGTATAGGAATATGGCCAGAAATTATCACATGACCCCTTCAATGACCACTTTTCATTAACACTTCCTCTTGTTTTCTCTCCCAAACTCATCCTCGAGTACATACTTCGGGAATTCATATTCATATTTCTCCTGAGAAGAGGTCCAAAAAGCCAAGAGTCCTTAAGTATAACCATAACGCATTAAACGAAGTATACAAACAAGGAAAGGCTATTTGTAGAGATCAGGTTTTTGTTTGTATATTTTATAACTCTTGTATTCTCTAAGAGTCTGAAGCTAAAGGCTTCCAAGCAGTTTGTATGCGAAAGGGTGGCTTCCTTTTTATTTTATTTATTTTTCTCCGCCAAGTACCTTGGGGCCTGCAGAGTGACCCTTGAATTGCTCCCAGCAAAAAAGAGAGGCAGACCGACTGACAATAGGATAGAAAATATTTTTACTTCACAAAAGTGTAACGAAGGCTACGCTTCAGTCAGTTAGCACTATGCTCGGTTAATTTAATTATTGAGCGTTGGCGGTGCATTAAAAATAAAAAATATGAAAGGCAAACATCGACGAGGCCAGTGAATGTGGGGCTGATAAACACCCGGATGTTTCCGAGGATGCTTCATTATCTGTCTGCTCTACGATTTTACGCCCGGCACCACTTTCTAACTTTTTATATCACACTATTTTTGATATATATTTTATCGTATCATTATTTCATTTTTACTAGACCTTTATACTTAAATTCAAACACAATTGAAATTATTTTAACGTAAAAAAATATTTTCTAGTTTGTACTGTTCAAATTATTTTTTAAATTGAATTTGATTAGAATTCTAAAAGTTTAAAACTGAATTCATTTTAAAATTGGCACCTTGTGTGTGCTACAGTACGCGGGAAACATTCATTTGATAATTAATAATAAAAATATAGCTGTAGATTTAAAATTGTTTACAGTTTTCAATCCTTCTTCAAAAATGTTCAATTTTACAGAGTTCACTCTCAAATGCTTCTATTTCAAAAACGAAATATTTATAAGCCATTATTGTAAATCTGTAAAATCTCGATTAATATGCACTTAAGATGTTTCAATTTTAAATAAGTTTGGACATTTTCATTTCCAAATCCAAACTTACTTAATTCCTAACGCTTTGGGTTTCAGTTTTAAATGCCATACAAATTTTCAATTTTGATGGCATTCACCCTTCTGTGTACAATTATTAATATCTTTTTTTCGGGTGGCTGCATCTGAATCCAAAAATAAACTTTTTATATTATATTATTCCATTTCCAACACCCTCAATTCAGCTAAAATTCTTCTTTGGTTTGAAAATTTTAACTATTGCTATTACATACCTCAATATCATACTTCATACTTCAATATATCTTGCACTTCGAATAATTTTAAATATCGATCATTATCAACCATGAAAGAGTCTTCTAGCTCTCTAATTAAAAAAACAAAACATGTTATTCCTTCGAATGATTACGACACCTGAAGCTCTAAATTTGAGAGTTGACGTAACCAAAACTTTCCACCTTGTAGAGAAAATAAATTTTAACCTAACATTATAAATCAAGACCAGGATACTAAAGCGAAGAACAATTTAACGAGAAAAAAGTGTAAATTTTTCATGAAGCAACCATGTATCCAGCATCCTTGTCTCCACAATAATAGATTAGATCTGCTACCAAAATTTATACCTCTCGGTGTTTTCGGAGGTTTCGGTCGAGTGTCTAATTATTGTCGAGCGTTAATTAACGTTACTCCGAGGATGTATAATAGGCTTAAATGGTTTCCGTCTGAAAACCTCTGCAGACGAAGCGGCCACTTAAAATTCGTCGCCGGTTTGAGGAAGGTCGGAATCAAAATTCGAAACGGTGCCCAAATAGCGAGGGCTGAAAAAAAGCCGCCGGCGATGATTCTCATTAACGCGATCGTCGACACTGGACAGACCGGAGCGGAGGTGGAGATTTACCGTCTAGAGAATCCTGCGGTTCACCAGAATCGTGCTCAATTTCCAGGTGTCAATGAAGGGACCCTGAGGCACCGATAAATCGCCAGAGAAGTGAGAGGATTCTGCAACTTTATTGAGTGTGTGCCTTTCAAAAGACGCCTCCGCGTACCAGATGTGCAGCTTCACTCGCAGATCCTGGAGAGAAACTAACTTTCTTGCTAAATCGTTTAAAAGGTTATCCTATACTCTTAGCTGGATAGAATATATAAATATTAGAGCAATCTTTTTTTTAATAAACTAAGGGTAGCGTCCATAAACTAAGTTACCAATTTTGGGCTATTTCTGATGCCTTTAATGACTGTAGCCCCCCCCCCCCTTCATAAAGCAACACAGCCGTTGGATAAACATGAATTTCATGTTTCTTTGGCATTTTTTTTTTGCGTTGGATTTTTAAGATAAAAAAATTTTATACCAAAAGAGATGAGCTTCCGAACCTAAAAAGACAACATTTAAACAAACAGATATTAACTTTTACCCAAAAACTTCAATTAACAACCAAAAAGTTGAACTTTCAAAGAAAATCAAAGCCTTTTCAATCAAGTAGTTTAACTTTGAAACAATTAGTTAAATTTTCAAGAAAAAAGGAAGGATTTTTAAAATTAGCTTTTAAGTAATAAAAATGACTCTTCTATAAAAAAATTCCTTTTTTATCCAGAAAGACAAATTAAAAAAAGGTGATTTAATATTCGAGACCATAAAGGATGATTTTATCAAAATAGTTGAATTTTCAACAAAACAGTTTATTTTCAACCAAAAATATTAATTTGTATTCAAGAAGATTAATTTTCTACAAAAAGACGAATTTTCATCAAAATACATGAATTTTAAACCAGATAGTTTTAATTTTTAATAATTTTTCAACCGAGAATTTGGATTTTTAATTTAAAAATACCAATTTTAAACCAAAAATGAGAAAAATTAAAAGAAATAGTTAAACTTTCAATCAAAAATATGAATCTTAAAAAAAAATTATCTACAAAAAAAGTAAATTTTGAGCTAAGAAAGATGAATTTTTAACCAAAAAAGCGAAATCTTGAACATAGTAGTTAAGTCTTTATTAACAATATATTTTCAAGAAAAAAGTTATTTTTCAACCAAGATAGAATAATTTTTAATTAATAAAAAAGACTTTTCTATCAAAAGATCAACTTTCAATCCCGAAGGACAAATTAAAAAAAAAGAACTGAATTGTCGACAAAAAGAATGATTTAACCAACTAGTAGAATTTTCAACAAAAAGTTTATTTTTAGCCAGGAAAGATGAATTTTTTAGTCAAGAACATTAATTTTGTGTCAAAAAAGACGATTTTTTAACAGAATACTTGAATTTTCAACAAAAAAAGATCAATTTTCAACCAGAAGGTTGAGCTTTTTAACTAAAAAATATCAATTTGAAAACAACAATAAAACGATTTTTCAAAAAAAAGAATCGAATTTTCAACCAAAGAAATTATTTAACAACAAAAAAGCTCATTTTTAACCAAGAGAGATAAAATTCTTAACCAAGAAGATTAAATTTCCACCAAAAAAGGCGAGTTTTCAGTCACAAATAAAATAGTTTAATTTTCAGAAAAAAATTGCATTTCATGAAACTGTTAAGCACAAACAATATTAGACTTTTGAACTAAATAAATTAAATTTGACCCAAAAATAATTGGATTTTCTTATTGGGTTATATTAATTCAGTTCGAATTGAAGCGTGATAACAAGAAAAATGGGAAATAGAGGAAGTTTCCTGAAAGGTACTGGCTCGTTTATGAAATTTTCATTAGCAGGAAAAAAAATAATTCTTTAAAAAATAAGAAAAAAGCAGAACGTTCCTAACGGTACTTCCACTGACCCTGTTACCGACCCTACTTTTCAGGGCAAACCCCCTCTCCCTCAAATTGACTACTGAGGGGCCACCCTGAATTTGGCTGCTGATTTAACAAATGCAAAATGCAAAATAAAATATTTATGATTAATTGTCTTTCTAATCACCACTCATTGTGATTATTATACCCTTGATCTTGTACTGCAATAATAATAGCTGAACCGGAAACGTATGGGAGCGTGCACACACTCTTGCGTTCAATATGCTCTTATGTGCTGTGTAACGTTCGCGACCATAGTAAATCCGTACACGTACGTGTACAATATCTGCGGGTCATGCGTCCTTAATGTGGGTGCCTCTATCAATGAAGTGACGTCATTATCAACCGGGACCACGCCACGTGGCCGGCAGAATTATTATTAGTGTGCACATCCATAGTAACCAACAATTTCCTTTACATTGTGTCTTCTTCATTTTAATCACATAAACAAATCAACTTTGTACTCTACACTTTAAAATAACATTAGGACCATAATCTTAACTTTTGTTAGCATTTATTCAATTAATAATCAACGTACATGAAGTTAAATGTCCCAAGAAAGTTTCAAACATATTCAATTGATTCGCATGTTTGCACTACAGGATGGAGGTGTCACATCTCTTGGTGATGTTAATTAAATTTTCTTTTCCTCATTAGAAATAGTAATATAAAGGTTAATTACTTTCGTAGGATCTACAAAAATTGTATGCGCTAAAAATATTTAGTTAAATTTAGAATATTATTTCAAGGTCGGGAGTTTAGGAATTAATATTAAATTATTGGATCAACCTTGAGATTTAAAAGATCACGAACGAGAATAACAGAAAGGTGAATGCAAAATGGGCTCAGAAACGTGAATACCCTTAGGGCTAAGGAATGAGTCAGGAGTCTAACAGGTGTACTATACTGCATCTCGGAAACGGTCCTCTCTGGGCCTCACACGTATATAAGTCTATAAATACATTTTCTTGAGTACTTACACAACGATAAAATCTGGAAGGGAATAAAATCCTCACTCGCGTAAATCACTGAGGAAGAATTTACTGGCTGCACCGTTATTAATCCATTCCAAATTTTTAAGAAAGCTTTTAATTACAAGGGGAAAAAATGTCATTTCAGTTTGAACATTTCCTAGCTGTAAACTAAAAGACATTTTCAAATTACGTAAAGACACATTGCTTCACTCCAGAATGTTCAAATATATGCTTTACATCTGGAATATCAAACGCAATAGAAAATGTTATTAATATTATAAAAAAATTCCAAAATATTAAAAGAAATTTCAATAATGTACAGTGAAGGCATACGGGCGTATTAAGAGAAAGGCACTATTAGCAAAGAAATGAAATCATTTCTTATTATAAACCTTGTCCAACATAAATATAACCAATTTTGTTTGCTTTCACGAGGTCTTCCGAAGCGAAGGACTTTTGAATGTGAAGCTTAAATTGTATGATTACCGCGAAGACACGAATCGTATTAAGATCGAAATATAAAACCAAGTTAAGGTACATTTGCATGGGAAGATGCGGGACACTTGATGACAAGAAAAAAAGGAATAAAAAAAGGAACAAAAAGAGTTGGACGTAGAGTCGTCAAGCGACTGGAACCAGCTTGGAATCTCATATGTAACGACCATAACGAGGTGGAAGATCAACAGACCGGAAATCCCTGCGATTCGATGGCCACCCTCTTATCAGCCACAGGAATCAAGCTAGAAATATTGGAACCTTCTCTACAATCACCCGGTATATAATTACTAGTCTTGCCACCCACGACACTCTCCACTGCCTCCTTATTTTTGTTTTCGTTTTTCTTTTGCAAGAGTCTTCATCGATTTAATGAACCTTTTCCGATTGCGGATGACAAATGATGATTGCAGCAGATCGCAATTAGTAGTTAGCACGTGTCCATTTGCTCTCCAATGTCTCTTATAACGTGTCAATTCGTTTTATATACAGAGCAAGTGATTCCTTTAATCTTATTGCTAAGATGAATCTTGATCTTTTCTAGATTGTCCACAATGTTGACTTTAATGATCTCATGCGCGAATATTCTTTCTAATTAGAATAAAACCTGATCTTATCAATAACGAACCCTTTTTTCTTTCTTTACTAAAAGAAATTGCCTTTCTTTCATGTACATGATTGCTACAATTCAAGATTATTACTATGTTTTAATAAAAGTAATGTTTGCGCCATAAATCGAGTCGTAAGTAGAGAATAGTTGTAATTAATGATCCAGGAAACTTGAATTATTGAATAATAAATTAACTTCTGGTACTGTATTTGCTTCATAAATTGCAGTTATCCACTCTTGGCCACTTACTCAGATTGTATTCGATTTGTTTCTGGGAAGCTCAAGATGTCTGAATATATTGGAATCTTGCTGGATTATAAGTTTGCAGTGACTGGTTATTTGCATAAGAAATCAGATTGCATATAATATAAGATTCTTACCGTCCATCTGAATGTGAAATGAAGTTGAAGGGTGACAGGATCAGTGAGTGTGAAAGTGTTCTGACCCAGGGCGTGACTAGAAACGTTGCCGAAACTGCAGGAGCCTATGGCAGTGACATTCGACTGATATTCTTTAAGGCAGAGCCAGAATGATGTGGTGCAGGGTGTCGTGCACCTTTGTGGATGCACATCACTTGTGCCGGTCCCAGTTCCTCCACCACAACATCTCCCGTCCACCAGGGTGCCCCTGCTGTTCGTCAGTGAGAGGATCTGCACCTCGAAGAAACCGCTACCAGTGGTCGCCTGAAAAAATTTAAGTTTTACATTAGCTTCATAGATTCTAAGATACAAGAGCTTATGATTTATATTTTTAGGGCCAATGATCTCATTTTTGAGGAATAAATGAGAAAAGAGTGTTCTAGATTTAGAAGAATGGGAGAGAAGGAATAAAGCTTATTCTGTAAGGTGGTCAAGATTGGATAGATTAGGTGTATTTGCAGATGATATGTAGATAATAAACTCGATTGTAGATAAATCAATCTACTGTGAATGATTCACTACTAAGTGAAACATTGTTAGGTGGTTTAATTTAACAATAGGGTGGATAATAGAGTTTACAGTGAAGAACAAATTCAAACTTGTCTTATTATGTAATGGACTATAAGTTGAATGTTCATTCGACTGTAGTTAATGGGCAATGGAATTAATAGGAGATAGACACCAGAAAACCACTCAGTCTGCAAATGACAGTTCGCAGTGGGCAATAGACAATACAGATCATGGACGAAATTTTTCGTTCGCTTGGTCTATAGTGGATACTAGAATCTGTTTAGATTATCCTTTACTGTGGATAATCCGTTGCCTTCATTTCACAGTTAGCATATATGCTGCCTAATTATTTTTCACTGGTTAATCCAAAATCCTAGGTCACAGTTGATCATTTTAATAAACTCTGTTCAATTATCCACTTTAGTCCTATGACCAAAATATCTTTGCCTTCATCGAAATACAATCACCGCCAACTTTTTCTGCAAATTATAGTCTCAAAATTTTAAAAAATACAAATTACACAAACCCATAATTGAAAAAAATTCTCCACATTTGAGATTTTCTATCAAGCTCTAAGTTGATGAAAATTGACTTCCTGAAGGCTCATGGAACCCCATTTATAATAGAAATCGTTACATAAGCTTTATTCATCTGCAGTTTTTGATCGCTGATTACGTTTTATAGAAAGTCATATTCCTTCTTATACACATACGAGTAATCCTCTTACTTTCTATCAGGGCTAGTTATTTAAGACGTAATATCTACGTAAAGAGAGTGCAGCAATGATTTCAGCAAAAGTCTTTAAATATCTGATAGATCATTTTTTTAATTCTCTGATATATATTCAAATACGATTATATGATAGACAACCTTTCTGTGAATTTCTTTGATCTTCAGCCGAACTTGTAAAACTAAGAATTGACTCCACTCATTTAGGCAATACTTCACTACTGTTCTTAAGAAGCTTAGTCTAGTAGTTGGACGGCCAAGATTTATCTTTGCAAATCAGAATATTTTTCGAGAGCTTATTTAACGGTATCTCGTCCGGCCTTATACTAATTCGTCTCTTGAATTTAATTTATTCACCTCTGCTTTCTTCATTCGATCATCTTTAATTTCATCACTTCTTGGAAATCTCGTAGAAATATTTCCCTTATCATTAATTAACAAATAAAAGGTTTTTTACGTAAGAATATAAAGACAAGGAAATTCCCTCATTGTTTCTTTATTCTCCTTTTAAGAAAGGCTTTAAATAAAATTTTCTTCGCAAAATGGAGTCCCAGCTTGGGCTCATTAAGGTTTCTCAATAGAAAATAAAAATAATCGTAAATAGTAATAAATAGTGTCTGATTTTATGCTTTTATGCTCCTCGATGTCTAGATACCGATTACGGCACTGTTAATTGTGCAGACAAATGGCATAGTTTAGCAGACAAACCCCGTGGAAACTCGACGAACGGAAGTCTTGGGTTATATCCTGAAGCGAAAGGCCTAAGGGGCTGTTACGTGTGTAAACTCTAAACGTACAATATATAAAAGAGAGGGTCTTAAAGATCTTTCTCTTCCTTTTTCTATTTTCTCTCTGTCTCTCTTCTTGAGAGTTGGGACTCTCGTTAAGGAAATCGAGTAATTTCGAAATGATCTTAGCAATTTTCGAGCTATTTGTAATATGTCAGTGCGGTCTCGAGTACGCAATGAAATTGAGACTGTATGGGGCGGTGCTGTTAAAGTTTAAATGATGATTGGCGATTAGAAACTTAAAATTGAGTCTTAGAAAAAATTAGCAAGGTGCGCCCACTTACTTAAAATTATTGAGTATCCAAATGTTACATGAAAAATGCTTTACTGATGCAGTGGGAACCACTGATTCTAGGATAAACTTAAATAGGATTTTTAAAATGTTTTTACAATTTTACTGTCGTTAAAAATCAGAGAAATTCAATTCGTTAATTTGACAACACTTGTTATTTAAAAATATATTGTATATTATTTCGCTTTAAATAAAAAATGTGTTAATTCAAATCATTCTGAAACTTAAACTGAAGTGAACACTGAATATGAATCACCGACATTTCACTAAGAATTCCTTGACTATTCATTAAAATTGTTACACCTTAAAATTGGTTCAAATTATGTTCAGTTTAAGACTCATTATCCAAATTTCAGATATGAGTTTAAAAATTTAGCTAAATTTTGCTCAAATCCAGACTAGCGTTACGGAATTATAAAAAGATCGGAAATTCCTTTGAATTTTCAAGGGACCGATGTGATATTTGACATGATTATTATTAATTAATTTAATTTAATGCTAGAAAGTTGCGAGTTCTTCTGTAATTTGCAGCTTTACTTCAATTTTTCAGTTTAGAAGAAATAATAACATTAATTAAAAAGACTTTCAGTCAGTTTTGCAAGGAAAATTTACATTTAATATGATCCATATAGAAAATTTAAAGCATATTTCAGAAAATTTGTTTTATTTCAGTAAATTATGCTCACAAAAAAGAAAATGTCTATTAAATGATTCGCTCTATTCTTTATTTATTATTTGTTTATAACTAAAAATCCAAAGAAAAATCAAAAATGTCAGAAAACGCAACTTTCTTGCACTTATCCGACAGAAGATAGTCATAAACAATAATAAATTGTTTAAACATCTATGTTTTCCAACTTCCATTAATTATTATCTTACTGAGTGAAAAGTGGCCATAAATAAAAAAATTTCAGACAAAAACCGCAAGCATCTAGCATTATTATAAAAGAAGATAGTTATCAAAAATAAAAATTTGTTTAAATAATTATTTTTGCTAAATTGAATTAATTAGTAACTGAATCTAAATAAAAAAAGGAGAAAAATAGTTGAAAATTTAGAACAAACGCAAGCTTCTAGCATTTTTCACGAAGAATTTATTAAAAATAATAATAAATTTTTCATATAATTATTTTTTTAAATTTATTTAATTATCGTCTCCCTTGTTAAACCGAAAAGTTGAAAATAGGTTTAAGAATTCTGAAAGACTGCGACTTTCTAAATCTATTCTAAGAGAAAATTGCTAAAAACAATAATAAATTCTTATAAAAATTATATAAACCTCTCATAATGATTAGAGAGTAGTATTTTATGTACTAGAAACAATTTCTGTTTAAAAAAACAGCAAAAACTGATGATTATCGCCAAAAACTCGTAAAATCCAATTTTTCACTTATGAGGTTTTGCGGGATCCTTTAAAACAGGCTTTTGGGGGTGATATTTAAAAGAATTATTGTTCGATTGATATTTTATGCCTAATTATTAAGAAAACTGTTGTGTTTCAACTCAAATATGACGCTTCTGAGTAAAATTTACAAAAACATCTTTTTTATGGGAAAAACGTGTTAAAATTCATGCGGCTTGCGTCAAATCTAAATATCATTTTTAACAAACCTTTTTTTTTAGGATTCCAAAAAATTTCGGGCGATATGCACAAATTCTACCACCCTAATGTTGACCCTTTGCATAAATTATAATTGTCTCAATAAAAACCTTTTTCCAACATAATTCTTATACTTAAAGTAAAACAACCCCAAAGCCCATAAAGATACCTTCTTATCTATATTTTTATTGAGAGAAGTATAATTTATTATTATACTTGAATGACTTCATCAAGTCATCAGCTTTTTTCTAACCAAGCCATTAATGAATGGAGACTTCTTTTCGAGAAAAAGTCCCGATTCTTTCACATCATTCACATACTAAAACAAAAGAATGTCAATAATTCCTGGATTCATTAAATAAAATCCCATAATCATGGTGTCAATTGATTTTATAAAATCGACCCTCATTTTTCAGATTTTAGTGAATCCGGAAGACATCAATCGCAGAGCCGAAGAAATTAATGTCAGTGCCGGTAGGTGAAGAGTTGAACACTGAAAAGCAGCGTTTAAAATATGCATATGCACACATATAAAGCAACGGACTACATAATTAACGTAAGCCTTGATCGAAGGTAGAAAGCGCGAAGCAAAAGGATCGTCTGCTGGCCTTTGCTTTCCATTGGCGCTCTTTCTTTTGCATTATGTAAGGTATCCCGCCGCGCAGAACGGTCATGAGTGACATTTTCACGATTCGTAACTAACGAACTCGGTAATTGAGAACCAGCCTCGGGGGGTTAAGTGAAAAAAGCATTTCTGCACGGAAGTGCACCGACCGCTGTTTCGCACCTTTGCGACCTAAGATCACACGTAATCAACACAAATGCAGCAATTATATTGAGTTCATGTTATGCTAATTGAATATCTTATATTCAAATACACAGATAACGGTTCAAACCATTAGATATGCTTACGATCCCCTAAACGGGGATATTTCTCGCAATACAAGATTCTATTCGATTCGAAAATATCTCAGATTTTCTTTTCTAAAATAAAAATTGACCAAAAAAAGTGTAGTTAATTTAAATTATTTTAGTATTGGGAATTCTTGTGATTTTATCTCAAGTTCATTAGGCGGTGGCCGCGGAGGCATTCCTCTGCAAAAGAATTTTTTTTCAAGGAACAGAGACGGCACCTAAGTCCGAAGGTCACATTCTTAATTATGCTCCACACTCCTTATTAGAACGGAGCTGGAATTTTCGAAAGACAATTTCTTACAGGACTTGAAACAAATGTCTTGTTTGAAGAATGAAGAATGTCAATTGGAAGAAACTGTACTTTGGGCTATATGTAAAAAGTAGCTGCTTCAATATATACATATATTTCTTCCAGATCCCTTATCTCTCAAGATAAACATGTCATCTCCCGAATTTGGCAAACTACAACTAACGAATCCGGTGAAATATTTATGTTCAAGACAGTAAAAACGAGAGAGAATAGAAGTTCTTAATGATATGTTGTTTTTTTCTTTTGGTAGTATCATGGGAATTTTGTGTGAGAGAAGTAGAAAGCGATGATTTTGCGCGTACGCCTACAAAATTTATTGTCGGGAGAGGATCGTGAACGCGTGACAAATGGGCGATATTGAGAAAGAGTGGGATGTGAGGATTTTGACCAATTGAATTTCAAGTATTCCAAAAGAAAAAGATGACGATGAAACGTCGCGACGCGAAGGACCGAAAGTCAGGAGAAGGCATTGTTTGCCTTCCACCAGCGATGAGTTTGCACAGTCCTCTCACGTGCGTCGAGAAATTACGGAGGACCTTTAAGCTGCCGACACGGAAGACATTGAAATAATACAATCTGAGAAGAGACTCGTCGCGTTGTCTCATTCACTCGAGTTCCGTTTCCTCCACAGGTGACTCTGGACTTCAGAATCTCGAAACTGAGTGCATAACTGCATATGCACAATATTTTCGAATAATATTATCCTCATTACCTTTTATAGCTCTGAGACTCAACGCGAAGTTCAGTAACAGTAACTTTACTGAATTTTTATAAACATTCAGAAACGGTATCTGAAATCTACAAATAGTTTCCTGAAATTCCTAAATGGTAACAGAAATATTGAGTATTCTAACATTGCGTCATACTCGGTCGGTAACGTCAAAATTTATAAGGATCTACAACTTGGTGGATAGCAAAGCATTGTTTAGATAGCATTTTGACTAAAATTGATTTTTTCAGGCGAAAGTAAATAAAAAAACGTGACATAGTTGCCAATTTTGGAAAGTCTGCGATTAGGCAATCCATCATTAAAAATTATAATGTGCCGTAATTGAGGTTATACCCTCAATTGCCGGTGACTTATGTCATGAGACTTTTCGATAATAAGGGATTTTAAGTAGTTTCATGCAATTTTTGAATAACTATAAGACGTTTTGAGATTTTAATACATTTTAATGCTTTTTACAGAATTTGAAGAGATATCAATTGAGACTTCAAAGAAAGTCAAGAGACTTTAAGTCACTTTAAGAAATTTCAAGATATTTTAAATGATTTAAAAAAAAATTTAAGGGATTTTAAAAGAATACAGGAAAATTGAATTATTTTCAAGAAATTTCAAAGACTTTAAGGATTTACAAGAAATTTTATAAGAGTTTAAGACAGTTTTAGTGATTTTAAATAATGTGAAGCGAGTCATTAAAAATGACCAAACTTCCAAAATTGTCACCACTAACTGTCACAATGCAACCTAAACTCAACCACGGCAAATTATATTTTTTCAGAATGGATTGTCCAAATCTCACACTTTTTAAATTGCTAACATTAATTAAAGAAATGGGTTTTCTATCTGAAAAGCAAAGCGATTCTATATTTCGACATTACCGACCGAGTGTGACGTAATGTTAGAATACTCAATAAGTTATCGTGACCGAAAGAAGTGCGCTGTTAGCAACTGCGCATTCCACACTTCTCGATCGCGTTCGAACCGGATTAAGCGGGGTGATGGTAGTCATGGGCGAATTATCTTTGCAATAAAATCGTTTCAAGATACTGCGTTCATTTTCCTCAAAATGAACTTTCAAAAAAGGTACATCAGAACCACAAGCGACTAGCAGCAGCTGCAAAGTTACGTTCACGTTGTAGAGCTTTGTAGATTTAGAGTGTTTTAATTTGATACAATTTTATATCAATTCATAATGCTCCAATTAAATGTAAAGTTATTAGTTTGTAATCGGCACTTCGAATGGAATTCTAAAACAATAGTGGATGACCTAAATTGGATGACCTAAATTGGATAACCAAGCAATTAGTGCATTTTTAAAGAAATTTCTTAGTCTGATTCTAAATTTAAAATATAATAATATAAATATAAAATATAATAATGCAGTCAGTTGTGGATGGTTCAGTCCATATAGAATATACGAAAATGATCAGTTCAAGTTTAAATCCTTAGTAGATAATAAAGGCACTTTCAGATTATACATGATCTTCGGTAGATAGCCAACAGTGGATAACCGGGTCTTTAAAAGTTTTTAGCCAGATGTAGCTCATGCAGACAATAAAATCAATAATAAAGAGTCAAGTTTGAAGTCTCAAGTCTTGAAAATTAGTCCATTCCATTCAATAAACTCAATAATGGGTACAGCCTATACAATCACTATACAATGAATAATCTTGAAATGATAATATGTGCAATAAATTTTGGTTCAGTTCACAGTGGATAATATAGTTCTTTCTGCACAATAAAGTCAACAGTGGACCATCGACCATAAAAAAGCAATACTTCATGAAAAATTGCTTTTCAATGAAGCATCTCGTCTAATCTAGAGCCAAGAACACCTATAAATATGTCTATTTGCAAAGAGCAAGAGACGTCTTAGTTTATCGAGTTTTTTTTAACTTCTTTGAACTCGTTAATTGCATCGCGTTCTTTTACAATTTCCGTTCTGCAGAAATGTCTGCTATACACGATATGCGATCTCGTTCACTCTTTCTCACGGTGTTTACAATGTTAGTAACGTCAGTAGTTACTTTCAGTGATCTTTATGCGAGCCAATTGATTTCTGGACACCTGGTAGGTAGAATAAGACTGAGAAGAAGAAACCGAGAGCAGCAGAAGAGGACGAAGAAGTAGTAGAAGAAGAAAAAGAGTCAGAAGAACAAGAAGAACAAGAACAAGAAGAACAAGAAGAACAAGAATAAGAGAAGAGAATGAGAAGAGTTTATGCGTGGTTTACCATCGTCGTATTGCCGAGCTCAAGTGTATACACGGTTACACGCGTTCATACTCACACTCGCAAATACACAAACACAAATGCATAAATATAAATGCAAACACACAGACACAAGTTTTACACGTGTACAAGAAGCAATAGGAACTGGCGTGGGTCGCGGAGAAGAAGAGCCTTTCCTTTCCGCATAGCCAAGGTGCAGCGAGCCATACCTTCAAGGTATGACTCCTTTTATATTTATGTGGAAGTCCCGCAGCTAATATGAATAATTTCCTTCTGATGGGCGCGGAAAAGAATTCACAATTCGGTGAAACGTTCAAGGAATTCCAAATGTGAATGCTTTGCTAATAAAGACGTTACATGCGACCATTCAATATTCTTTCAGGTCGGGGTTAGAATAACTTAGATGGAAAACTGTAAAGAAGAATACAAATCTTTTTAAAAAGAAGAAAAGACAGTTATGTATTTTTAACTCATGTGGTTATTTTTATCTAGCTTATAATTTATGTTTAGGACGTTACGATTCGTATTCCACCAAATGTTCGATGATGGCCTTATACGGGACAGTTTCAAAAGCACGTCTTGCTATTTTGAGCACTTTTCTCACCCCTCACAAATACGAACACCAGCGCCCCCTTTAAGGTCAAAATTGTTTCTTAGATTTCATTTCAAGAACGCCTAAAATAAAATAAAATCATTTAATAGAACATACAGCCCACAATGTTTTTTAAATCCGCAACGATGAATTTACAATCAAGGAAAGTGATTTCTTAATCAAAATTTTCAATTTTCAATAAACAACAAAATTAATTCGGACCAAGCACTTGCATTTGCAATAAAATATTTGGACTTTCAAGCAAGAATTTTTTTACCAGAAAATACGAATTTTCAACAATGCATTTGAATTTTTGAACAAAAAATATGACTTTTTGACAAAATGGTTGAACTTGTATCTATACCGAGTTGAATCCTTGACCTACAAAGATAAGTTTTCCTTCACAGAGGTGAATTTAAAACCTACAATTATGAATTTCGAATAAAATATTTAAATGTTTAATTAAAAAAGATTAAGCTTCTACCAAAAATAGTTACAAAAAGACCAGAAAGACTCTTTTTTTAAGTTAATTGAATTTTCAATTGAAAAGAACAAATTTTTTTTACAAAAAAAAAGAATTTTCTACAAAACAGTTAAATTTTCAACAAAATAATTCAAATTTTAACAAAGCAGTTAAATTTTTAGTTGAGTTTTTACCAAAACTAATGAATTTTTTTTAAAAAAAGTAAATTTTCCATACAGAAGTTCTATTTTACACCAATACTATCAATTTTACTATCAATGAAAAAATTAATTTTCAACGAAAAATTCAATGCTAGATGTCCAAGAATGTATTTTAATTTTAATCTAAAAACAGTCCAATTTTCCTGAAAAGATGTATTTTCAGCAAAATACGTAACAGTTGATATATCAACCAAAAAATATTTTTATTTCAAAGAAAAGCATTTGAATTAAACAAAAACACGGATTTTTAACAAAAGAGTTGATCTTTTAATCGAGAAAGATTTGCCATTCAACAGCGAAAAAATTTCAAACATAAAAAGAAAAATTTGCTCCCAAAAAAACGAATTTTCGACAAAAATGTTAAGGGTTCAACAAAAAAGACGAATTTGCAATCAAGTATAGAAGTTTGCAACCAATAATGAAATGCTTAAATTTTCAGTCAAACAAATTAATTTCCATACAAAAAAGAATGAGTTTACAACAAAACAGTTCAATCTTCAATCAATAAAATAAACCTTGAACAAAGTAATTTAACCAGTTTTAAAGCATAAAAGTTTAATCCGCAATGGGAAATTCAAATATGAAATTTAAACTAAAAACGATCAATTTTCATCAAAATATAGAATAGGTAAATTTACTGTTATAAAATTAATTTTCATACAAAAATACGAATTAAAAAAAAAAGTTCAGTCTTTAACCAAATATCAAAATTGGTAACCCAAATATATAAATTCAGAACCAAAACATAAAAGTAGACTTTTCTATTAACAAAAAAAAACAAACGAATTTCCAACAAAAAATAGTTCAATTTTCTTATTGGGGTTTTTAATTCAGTTCGCATTTAAGCGAAAAAACTTGTAAAATAAAATCAGTAATATTCATTTTTTTAAGGATTGCAAAAGATTGTTATTAAGAAAAAAATCATAATTTTAGTTAATTATGATTCTAATAATATTTGGCAATTATAAAAAAAATTTTCACTCTTTCTGTTTCTTTTTACCAAGATTATGCAACAAACAATTTTCTGAAATGTTTTTGAAAATAAACCAGAACCGTTAGGTTTACGGTTAGACTATAATAATCATCTAATGAAAAATCGCGCAAAATCAAATCAGGATATAATCAGTTATCAAAATTGAAGATATAAATTATATGTATTTATCTATCGTATCTATTGGATTCACAATACGAAGATAGGAAAATCAATTGAGTACAGTTACGCAATAAATTTGTTAGATAACTTGGAAGCGCTTAAGACATAAGAGAAAACATTAAATAATTAAACATACAAAGTAGGAAATGAATACAATTTACATTTATGCGTATCTATAATATTAATGATTACAAAAAATATATATTCTTTGTTTATAAAACTAAAGTTGCATTCCCTTCTTTCAGAGTTTTATGCATTTCTTGCCATATAATATACCAAAAATGAGCAGGACGTGGGTTGATAAGAGTGGATTTGATATATCTTTATTAGTATTTTTTTATATTGACGCGTTGACGTTGAATATTCTGAGCGCGCAGAATCAATTCCTTCACGGACTAAATCTGACGTTGTGATTCATGAATTCATCGGTGGGAATTTAATGCCATTCGGTGCACTCGCTTTCGAAAGGTGAGCACCAGCTGCAAAACGTCTGTATAATAAATGTCATTGCGGATAATAACCTTCGAGGCGAAGAGGGTAAAATGTCATTTTTTTATGGCATGGGAGAGAAACTAAAATAGACAAATTGAAATTTTGTAAATAACAAAGTCTTGTTTAAAATCCCCTTCTCATAAGATACATCTTGGCCTCAATTATTATATAAATTGCACTATTTGAATGCTTCTCTGATCGCCACCAAATTCAAAAATATTTTTAAACTAATGTTAGTTTCTAGATTTTCCAAGACAAAAAAACATTTTTACAGGTTCCTTTTTTTACAGTCAAACAATACTTTTTACAAAACTTACTAGAAATTTTAGGTTTAGTGGAAATAAAAAAGGGAAATATGCGAATCTGATATGCCTTCAAAATCTGATATAATCAATGTGAGCTCAAATTTGATTGAGTTATCCAATTTTGAACAAAAAACGGTGAATTTTGAATCCAAGAGGTTGAATTTTCTGTCCAAAAAGATGAATTCCTAATAAAATACATGAATTTTAAAGAAAATAGCTGATTTTTTAAACAAATACTAGCATTTTATATCACAAAAATCACTTTTCATCCAAATAGTCCAATTTTTCAACGAAAAATATTAAGCTTTAGCCAAAAGCAGAGTTGAATTTGTAACTCGAATAGTTGAATTTCGAAAAAAAAGATGAATTCTCAACAAAAACAATTTTAACCAAAACCACGCATTTTCAACCAAGAAGATTCAAGCTCCGTTCAGCTGGCACCTCCACAACGGAAAATCAATATTTTTTATATGACATAATTTCGGGCTAATTATGGGCTAATTTTGAGCGGTTATGCCGATTTTCGGGGTCTTTTATTTTTCTCAAAAATCAAAAGTTTGGGTGGAGGTGCTGAGTGCTCGAGCAACTAGCACCTCCAGTATATAAAAACATTAAAATTTAAAAATCCAATCTTACATGATTTTCGGGCTATTTTCGGGCTCTTAAAATATCAAAAAACCAAATTCAAAAAACAACCCTTATCATTGATAACCAACCCACAAATTTGAAAATTAATTTTTTCACAAAAAAAGCTATACCAGAATTTCGGGCTATAAAAATAGCCCGAAATTCTGGTATAGGTCTTCAAATACACAAAAATTTATTTCCGAAAACCAACCCCTAACGCTGATAACGACCTCTCAATTTTGAAAAATAATTTTTTGAGAAAACATAATACACCAGAATATAGGGCTATTTTTGGGCTCTTTAAATACGCAAAAATGAATTACCTAAAATCAACCCCTAACGCTGGCAACCAACCCTCACTTAAAGGAAAATAATTTTTGGACATAACAGACTACCTCAGAAAAATGGGCTATTTTTGGGCTCTTGAAATACGCAAAAATCAATTTCCCAAAATAAACCCATAGAATTTGTACAAAATCCTTGCGAAGTGCAGAGTTAGTGTCTTAGGTGTTGGTATGTATCCCATTTTTTTTAAAATTATTATATAATTCTATATTTTATATTTTATATTATATTTTATTTTATATATATATTTTCTGTGATAGTGGTTGACTTTGGGAAATTCATTTTTTTTGTATTTGAAGAGCCCGAATATAGTCCTAAATTCTGGTATGGTTTGTTTTGTCAAAAAGTTATTTTTCAAAATCGAGGGGTCGTTGTCAGCGTTAGGGGTGGATTTTTGGAAATTAATTTTTGTGTATTTGAAAAGCCCGAAAATAGCCCAAAATTCTGGTATAGCTTTTTTTGTGAAAAAATTAATTTTCAAATTTGAGGGTTGGTTATCAATGATAAGGGTTGTTTTTTGAATTTGGTTTTTTAATATTTGAAGAGCCCGAAAATTGCCCGAAAATCATGTAGGATTGGATTTTTAAATTTTAATGTTTTTATATACTGGATGTGCTAGCTACTCGAGCACTCAGCACCTCCACCCAAACTTTTGATTTTTCAGAAAAATAAAATAGCCCGAAAATCGGCATAACCGCAAAAAATTAGCCCATAATTAGCCCGAAATTAAGACATATAAAAAATATTGATTTTCCGTTGTGGAGGTGCCAGTTGAACGGAGCTGAAGATTCATTGTCTACCATAGTTGATATTATAACCAAAGATAAATTTTTAACTAAAATGATCAATCTACAACCAAGAGAATTAATTTGTTGTGAAGTAGGAAAAAAGATTGCATCCAAATTGGCAAACTTTCAAGTCAAAATATTAATTTTTTGTAAAATAGTTTCATTTCAAACACGAAAATATAAATTTAAGCTTAAAATATTACTTTTCTGCCACTTAAGGTGAATTTTTAAATAGAAAAGATAAGTTTCAACAAGAAAGGGTAAGTTACATTTTCAGTTAAAAAAATAATTTTAAAACAACAACGAATTTTCAACAAAATAGTTCATAATTTTGAGAAGAAAATAATAATACAAGGCAAATAAATTACCAACAAGTATTATATTATACCAGGCCATCCCCAAACTTAAATTTAAAAATTCTCTAACTTCAAACAAACAAACAAAATTGGAAATCCAATTAAAACTACTAACAAATGGTTCAGCAGTTCTCAAGGATATCTAGGAAAAAAAGAAGAATCCAGACGGACCGCTTAAATACGGCAACGGCTAATAGGTTGCGGATATAATAAAAAATTGGAATACTTTAAATACCGATTTTTACAAAAGTGACTTCAAATGAATGCTCCTCGATGCCTCACTTCTCGTAAATAATTGCCAATATTTCTCCAAGTTACGGCCTCCTTTTTGCATATGAAAGAAATTTAAAAAAAAATCAAAGTTGAAGACCCCCTATTGTAAAAATGGCAATCCAAAAATAAGTGGTCTCAGCCTATAAGAGAGCAAATTTGTCACCGTACTAAATCCAGTTGCAACATATAAATTGAGATATTCACATGTTGCAGATGGGAGAGCATCAGAGGAAGTGAAGGCTGCTATTTTTTTCGAATTCTCGTTTTTGACGTGAGAGAGTATTCAGTATACGGGTCTATGTTGGAAAGGCAGGACCTTTTGTTTGGCAGGGGATTAGAGGCGTACCGGACTGAGAACAGGTTCGGTTCGAAGCTCGAAGTCGGCTGGAACCGCTGGAACCGCTTGAACGTGAATCAACGTCGTGGCTGGCAAAGAAGGTTCATCACCCATCGTAATTCGCTCGTACGCGTAGATATATATAGCAAACGCGGCGCGGCGGTCCTTATCTGCGCAGTGCGCGACTGGCTTCCCACGCGGAATAAGGGTTTTTAATTATTTAAGTAATTTGTGGTCGATCCAGGACTAGAGGTCTGACAGGCTCCTACCTCAGAGAGTGGGCTCGAACGAGTAGCAAATAATATTAAGTATAGGCCTTCCTCTGACGGAGAGAGAGATATATGACCCCAGGCTATAGTCCGCACCGATATAATATAAACAAGTACACACACTCTTAAAACTCACTCACATTCTCATGATTCTCGGCTATCCTTCAAGTTGACACACACACACACACACACAAACAAAAACAAAAACACAAACACAAATACTAAAAAAGCAACACGGCTTCCCGGAGACTATGGTAGAAAATTAAATGGTGTTCGGCAGGCCTATTTCACTCGGGGCAGGTAGCGGCCACTGGTAATTACTACCTGCGACTTTCTGCTCACAGATAACACGAAAGGCTGGAGGATTTTTTGAAAACGAAACCGCCGTCCATGAACCCTCGATCAGGAGATTTTTTCCTAATTTTAGTTGTAAGGCCGTTCAATGTCTATCGATTTCTTTTATCGAACAAATTTGACATATTGAGACTAATACTACAATGCACCTGCGGTTTCGACAAAATGTGAAGGGAAATATTTTAGAATATTTTACAATATTTTTGAATATATTTAAATTATGTATATTAAATAACACCCCCTCCCCACACACACTGAACTTACAGTTTAATATGACATGGCATTTAAAGTGTTATTATTCGGTTTATAAATGATCAACATTCATATTTTTTCGGAAGCTTCACAGTTTTCGTCTTTTTCTTGGTTTTTACTTAAATACGAATTTAGTTGATAAAACAAATAAAACAAATATGTTTGCTTAAAAGTTCATTGCTTTCAGTATAAAAAGTCTACTTATAAATTTTTCTTTATTAATTCACCTTCTTGGCTTGAAAGTGACCTATTTTGGTGAAAATTTACCAATTTTGTTAATAACGAACATTTCTTGGATGAAAATTCAACGGCTTCTTTTTAAATTTGTCTTTCTGGTCTGAAATTTCCTTTTTTTGGCGGCTTTAAAATTTAATAATTCGGTAGAAAAGTCAACTATTAATTTAATTTAAAATCTATTTATTTTGTTGACAATTCGTCTTTTTTGATAGAAAATAAATTTTTTTGAAAATCAATTTTTATAACTGAGAGTTTAAATATTGTTTTGAAAACTCAACACATTGGATCAAAATTAAATTACTTATTGAAAATTAAACTGTTTTATAGAAAATTTGCCATTTTAGTTGGAAAATTCAACGGCTTTTTTTTAAATTCGACTTTCTGGTCTGAAATTTCCTTTTTTGGTGGCTTAAAAATTCAATAATTCGGTAGAAAATTCAACTATTAATTTGATTTAAAGTCTATTTATTTTGTTGAAAATTTGTCTTTTTTGACAGAAAATCAATTTTTTTGGTTGAAAGCTAATTTTTATAACTGAGAGTTTAAATATTGTTTCGAAAACTCAACATCTTGGTTCAAAATTAACTTATTTATTGAAAATTAAACTTCTTTGTAGAAAATTTGCCATTTTAGTTTGAAAACTCAACGGCTTTTTTTTTAAATTCGTCTTTCTGGTCTGAAATTTCCTTTTTTTGGTGGCTTAAAAATTCAATAATTCGGTAGAAAATTCAACTATTAATTTGATTCAAAATCTATTTATTATGTTGAAAATTCGTCTTTTTTGATAGAAAATAAATATTTTTGAAAATTAATTTTTATATCTGAGAGTTTATATATTGTTTTGAAAACTCACCAAAATGGTTCAAAATTACCTATTTATTGAAGATTCAACTGCTTTGTAGAAAATTTGCCATTTTAGTTTGAAAATTCAACGGCTTTTTTTTAAATTTGTCTTTCTGGTCTGAAATTTCCTTTTTTTGGTGGCTTAAAAATTCAATAATTCGGTAGGAAATTCAACTATTAATTTGATTCAAAATCTATTTATTTTGTTGAAAATTCGTCTTTTTTGATAGAAAATAAATATTTTTGAAAATTAATTTTTATATCTGGGAGTTTATATATTGTTTTGAAAACTCAACAAAATGGTTCAAAATTAACTTATTTATTGAAAATTCAACTTTTTTGTAGAAAATTTGACATTTTGGTTTGAAAATTCAACAATTTCATAGAAAATCGAACTGTTTCGTTAAAAATGTATGCGTTTTGTTAAAAATGCTTATTTTTTAAAAATGAAAAATCAATTGTTTCTTTTCCGTTGAAATATTTTGAAATTCTTTGAAAACCGTGAAAATCTTTTTTAATATTTCAAAAACGAATGAAATCTTTTGAAATTATTTTCGATGGTATGCCCAATCTTCATGTTTACACTGTTAAATTTTTCAATTTGAAATCCACATTGTTTGAAACTTTTTTTATTTAAAAATTAAAATAACTCATTTTTCAATATCTGATTTTAAATCTTTTAGACAATTAATTTCAGACGTTTTTCGGTCAAAATAGTTACGTTCATTTAAAGGATCGTAGCTTTAAATTTGAATAAAATTAACTGCTTTTATTAAATCAATTTATTTCTTATAGATGTCCCATTTTAAATAGTTTCATTTCAAAAGTTTAGAATGAAATACAACTTTACAAGTTGTGACAAGTTTTTGCATTATTTAAGTAAACACAGCTGCTTTATTCAAAGTGAGTTTGTAAGAAAATGGCCTGAAACAAAATTGAAATCCCAGTTTTTTCTATGTATGTTTCAATAATTTATAAGTATCCATGATATCGTGATAAATCTTCAGAACCAGTAATTTTTTGCTACCTGTGTGGCGAGACTTCTACGAACTATCCTCGAAACTTACTGGTTCAAGAATACAAAACAAAAATTCGTTTGTCAACTTTCATTCATCTTTTTAAAGGTTAACATGATCCTAAGTTATAGTTCCATCTATTTTCGTTGATATTGAATATAGAATAATTTACGAACTTAAAAAAGCTTGTGAAATGTTTGAATCCTTGAGAATAAGTAGAATAACCAAAATAAGAAATAAACATTTCTAAATAAATCAGACTATTTTTATACATTTTATATTTGTCTTCAGAAATAAATTGACTAATTGTTGACAATAGTATTCTAGCAGAATTGACAGATTATAAATTTGAATAAGTCAGCTATGAAATTTGCCCCATTGATAGCAAGTTATAGAGTAGTCTAGTTGAAAAGTACAAAATTCCAAATAGGCTGAATTGTAACCAGCGATGCATATCTATTATCTACAATAATAATGGTAATAATGGACTAAGCGATGTATCGGACGCGATCGAATTTCAAATGTTCACGCTTGATCGAAGTCGTGATCTTAATAAATAGTTAAAAGAGCAAAGAATCTCTTCGATCTTCTGCCTTATGAGAGAGGTTGGTGCGCAAAAGGCAGTAGGGGTACGAACCGACTCATGATCCATTCCACGCCTCCTGTCGTATCCTTAAAAAAAAGGCGGTAGATCAATTATACGGAACGATCTTGCGCTCGATAGAGATCTCAAGTCACGACGAACAACAAGCGCCATCGACCAATCAACTGTAACTGATTCGAAGCGCCCTTTAAATACTATTATCATCTGCATAGCTGCTAAATTTCAGCTGCATTTGCATTAACTACACAACTTTCGAGACCCAGGGCAAATAGAGAGTTTTCAATCTGAAGCTTCTGTTTTGATCTGGTCATATATCAAATTAATGGGATATATATTTGATGCTTTGCAAAGTTAAGAACAAATCATAATAAAAAATTTCCCAAAGAATCTGTGTTTTAGAAACACACATCTGTATTATGATCAGAGAATAAAAGAATTGCTTAACGTCTTTACAGACTAGATGGAGCGAAAGGAGATCTTTTTTCTGAAAAAAAATGTAATTTAAATAAAAAAAGTTTTTCTGACTGGATGCGCATTTTACACATGAATGCTAAAATAAATTTCTCAACTTTCTGAGTCATCAATTATGAATATATATGTAAGTTATGATAATTTGGACGCTATCTGGAAACAATTTAATTAGATGGTATATCTGCCAGCCTTAATTAAATCAGATGATTTTTGTGTTTCTTCCTGATCTGAAAACACCACGTGCGGTATAAAAGAACGGTTTTTTGCACATCTGGCTGAGATATACGACGATTCGAAAACAGGTTTGACTTCAATGAAATTAACTACTTAATTAAGGTAGCAACGAGTTCGTCACGTATTCTGAAATCAGCTATTAAGCCGGAACTCTATAAAATATACGGTTTTGTTAAATTCACTGATCATAGAAAAAAATGCTATTCAGTCAGTTATTGTCTGAAAGGAATACTATTTAAAGAATTTAATTCACTTTATTTTTAATCAATACTATACATCCCTTTAATAAATAAATGCACAATAAAATAAAATGTTCACAGTAGAATTTACAAATTGTAAAATAGAACAGAGACTGACTTAAAATTTTGGTTATAGTTATGCATAGGTGTGTCGATAATGACATAGCTCTGGGGCTAATTGTACCTCCAGGAGTCTGGTTGAAGCTTAACGAAGTTCGGGAAAAAATTCTGACGCGAATCTGCGTATCCATATACATGAGTTATTTAAATTCGAAAAATGGGCCCTAAGTCACCCATACTTGTTTTATACATGTATATTGTATAGATTACGAGACCGATTATCCGCCGATTACACGTTGTGGAAGTACGCGTGACAGTCGAGCTCACCTATTACACAGGCAAATTAACAGGTTGGAGGCGTCACTTACAATTTAGTTTCATTTTTTCTAAAAAACGACAACAAGAAATTCAGAGCTGCAGCAGTTTAAATCTATTAAAAATATTTATATGTAGGCACAAATAAGTATGTTAAAAAATTCTAGTAAAATTTGAATAAACGTAATTTAACTACCCTTTTCATCTTTTATGTTTCTGTATTGCATATTTTCATATTAATCGATAAAAAATATAAATTGAAAGGAAGACACTTCTCTGACTTTCACACATAGATTTCCTTTTGATTACGGTCAGACATGATGTGCTGCCAATCGTTTGACCACAAAAAAAAAGTAAAATGTGCGTCGAGTCACTTAGCATGTATAACGCAAGGAACTTATTCATGAGGAAATTAGTCAATAAAGTGAATTTAAAATAAAAAAATGCACTCTAGAAACTCAATTTTAAAAGTCAGTGTTTAAAATCAGTCATAAATCTAGATAATACGCGTCATTAAAACAAATTAATAATCGTGAAACTGCTCCTGGGAACGAGACTTTAATGAGGACAGAATGTAATGCTAAAGGCATTGCTAATAATTCAAGCAAACTCATAACTGAGACTCTCTATGAATTTTTGAATTCATATCTATTTGCACTATTCATATTCTTTCAAAAGATGGGACCCATCTCATATTTTTAGTTTACCCGAAATATTAGCAATTGAACATCATCCTATTTCTTCAATTGCCTTTCACACGCTATTTCTATAAATAGGATCAAGGAAAATAAAAATCCATATTTGCGCAAATAAGTTTTAAAACCTCCATGGTAAAATTTAAAGTAGTATATCAAATTTTAGACTTCTATAGTTGATTTTAAAGTCAAGTAGATTTATAAATCGCAGAGGTGGTCTTCTTCATTCTAACACAAGTTCTCTAGAAATCTTGCCAACTTTCAACATTATGAGGGATTCTGGGTGTGCATTGGTTTTACGGGACAAGTGATGTAGAATTTCTTTTGTGTAGGTTGGGCACATGAATGGCGTGAGTAAGTTACGTTTATGGTAAAAGACGCCTTCGAGAGAAAGGATTTTCCTTGGTGTGATTCTCCGACTATTCCTCGACATATTCTCGTGAATAGCTGACGTGAATTGATACAAACGATGGTGTAAATATTATAAATGAAATAATAGCGATAAACGCGGGTGATAAAGTTTTCACGATATCGCTCGGTAATTCGAAAAGGCCTAACGCAAATCAAGTTAATGCATATACTTCAAGTGTGCACATAACATATACGGGAATTGAAATTTTTGTTCTTTCCTATACATTTCATGAAGCCAAGTTAGTTAATAAGTGTCCGTTATTAAAGTTCTTATTAAGTCTGGTGAAAATGTTTATCCATGATAAAAAGCAATAATCTATAATAATATATGTAAAAAATGTGAAAATGGTTATTTTATATAAAAATTTGTAATTACTTGTCAAATTTTTTAAAGGTGTAATAATAGCAATAAACTGAAGTTTCTAGTAGGCTATTTTTCATTGTTTTAAAAACAAATATCTACTAGAAGTATCATTGGTTCAACTTTTAAAATTTTCAATCAGTAACAACTGTCTGAAATTTAATATTTGAAGACATTAGCATGAAAACTGCGGATATGAACTTAAAGGAATATTTAATAGGATACAGAAAAAAAGTTTTCTACGATAATTTTTCAAATATAAAATTTGGATAAAATTTTAGAATTATGTGTTCACCATAAGAAATGTAGATTAAAGTTTAAAAGAAAGCAGGGGAAAAAATTCGAATGAGAGAGGGGAAAGTAAAATGGTCCTTATCCAGTTTTCCATTTTTGAAATTTCAAAATAAATAAACTTTTTGTGTGCTTTTGAACGGACAACCCACACGGTCTTTATCCACTTATTATTCTCATGTCTTCATTTGAATTTGGAAAATTTGAGCAAATTTGGCAAGATTTTAATTACGAAATTTCCAAATGTTTTAATACTTTTATTTTCGACTTGATATGATGCTTAATAATAATAGCATTATTTCCATACCGCAAGTAATTTAAATAATTAATTGTAGACTGGATCGTTGCTTTAGTAAACAATGCTTCATTTTCAGCCAATCTGTTAATTTTACGAAATATTTTCTCTAAAATTGTCCAAATTTTTATTAAATTAAGAACGTCAAAATGTAAAGCTAAAAGAATTTTTTACATTATACAGAAAATATCTTAAAATTGGTAAAATTACTGAAAATCCTCTTAATTATATAGAAAATTCGTGTTAAAAACTTAAGTTGCTTTTTCGTTTATTAAATATACGGTACATTCAGAACATTTATTTTTTTCGTGACAGTGCGTTTAACATCTATCTGTTTAAATCAATAAAAGCTAAATGAGAAATTATTGCATTTAAAATGAATTTTAAATTAAAAACTAAAAATTTGTAATGTTTCCTATAATCTTTAAATTGTACCTAAAGGGATTTTATAATTTTTACACTTTATCAACTTTGTATTCGAAAACGACTCAATGTTTGAGATTCCTTGTCATGAAGCGATCTTGAAAACAAAACGGCTTTGATAAAATAATAGATAAATAATAGAAGCTAAAAGGTTAGTCGCAATAAAAATATCAGAATAGTTATTATTCATTACATAAGTTTTAATTACACCTGTTTTTTTGGAAAACAGTCCTTTAAAATACTTTTTTTTTAAAGTATGATGTATTTAAACATTATTTTAATAATGTCTTTTATAGAAACGAGCATAATTTAAACACATTTAGGCATTTAAGATTCAAAAATTAAGATATTATTGTTAAATTAACTTCCTTTATATCTCTTTTAACCTTGAAGCGGTATATTGAAAGAGAATTAAATTGAACGACTATAACAAGTGAAGTTTTCCCAGGCTGAGCGAACTAATTTTGCAAGTAAAAGTACAGAAGAAGATTAAAATAAAAGTGTATATTCCGGGAATGGGAACGCGGACGAATTGAGGCATTTTTGAGGATCCGTACATTGCGAGAATTGCCATAAGAAAAGTGAGTGCACCGTGCCTTGTCTTGTCTCGTGCCACAAGAACTGACACACTTCTCGATTTCGAACTGCGCGGGAATTGAGAATCCTTGTGGTAACAGAAAGACTGCAAATCAGCTGCATTCAAGTTTCACCGTTGTCACACCTGTCACACAGGCATGGAATTCTCGTTGTTTCACTCGTCGTGCGCGTCAACAAAAGATACTCAAACAAGCATTAATCGAGTTATTGTGAAAGTTACTTAATAAGTAGTGCAAATCCAGTACGTTTTTTTCTTCTTTACAAAATACATACAAGAAAGAATTATTTCAAGAACTTTTCGGTTCAGTGTTTTTCAGGCCACGGATATCTTCCTAAGTGGTAATAGAGAAATTATTGCAAAATAGAAAACTTTTTAAGTTTTAAAACTGAACTTAAAATTAAAGCATTTAAAGTGGGTCTGTTCTAAAATTGAAGCAAGAGAAAATTTTAATCGAAAGAGTTTGCATGAACATGAAAAAAATATGATGAATAAACTGAGGATTTAGAGAAATAAATGGGGTCTTATATTTCAATTTGAATCTGAAACTTTAAACACATTTCATAGGCAGACTAATTTGTTTTTCTACTTTAAGTAGTAACTTCCTTAAAGGACAGCCCGTATGAAAATTATTTTTCTCCTTCATCTTTGTATTCTTATTTGCAACACTTTAAAGATTTAACGCTGACCTTCAAATTTGAAAGTTTTTACAATTAGGTTTCTAAAACTAAATAATATTTAAACAGACGAAGCATTCGAGTAGAAAAATCCTTAATAGCCAGCCTCAGCGAAGATTATTGAGAAAAAAAAATCCTTATAAATACTCGTCGCTGGTCATTTAAGTAGAAAAAGCGCCCACAGTCAGACTTACTGACCGCAAGGTGTCAGGAGCATGACACGTTTCAAGTGAGAAAGATCCGCAATAATCAAGACGAGGGAAAGAGATCTTGTAAATGGAGCGTATACAGAAGGCAGAAATGTACCTTTGACTCGCTTTGGTTGTGTATATAAAAGCAAAGGCAGCCGGCAGCCTAAAGTGAAGCATTTAGTTGATGGTCACGCGAACCACCAATAAAAATCAGCCCCGAGGCCTTCTTGGTTGCCGCACTCTCTTCGGATATTTTACTGGACTGGATGGATAGATAATGCGGTCTTATGGCGTGTACCCGGTATACCTTATGGATTCTGCGCACAGGTGCGTGCCTCCCAGTCTTTCTCCTTCTGGTCCAATGCCGGTTCGGGTCCTCCTCAGCGTTTACGCCTTCCTGGAAATCTGCCAGAAACGCGAACTTGTTTGGCCTCTCTTCTTCATTTCCCATTTCGGACGAGAGATCGTTGATCTTATTAATCTTTCTATCTTTTTCAGATTCAATTTTTGCCAAGAACTCGTTTTTATATTTAAATTTTTATTGTCATTATTTTTTACATCGAGAGGTTTTTTTAGTTATATGTTGCGCCACGTATTAGCATTTTAATAAAATCCAAAACTGCGAAGTTAGGTCTGTTAAGAGCTGACGTTACTACTTAAAAAAGCCAAGACTGAATTGAAACTTCTATATTGAAATCCTCATAGATAAATCATCCATTTTTATAATAAACAATCGAACTGAAATTAATTCAAGAATTTTTAAATCTAGGTTTACAAAGTTTAGATTAATAAATGCTAAAGAAAGTAAAGCAAGTTCAAATTGAATTGAACTTTTTTAGAATTTGCTAATCATATATTATTTGATTCAAGCTGGACGTGGACATAATTTACCAGATTTCTTCTCGTCTCAAGGATAATTACGAAGCATTACGGACACATTATACTCGCGAGTTTACGATGTAGTATGGTAATAGTTTCTCGAATTACCGGCGACTCACTGAGTTATTACATTTTCTGCTGTAAGTATGTACGAGTGTTAAAATCCTTTTCTCTCTTCAACTGTTTTCTCTCATGCACGGCGTATTGCAGACAGTAACTTCTTTAAAAAATGTTTGTCCGCTTGGAAATAAACTTCAGAATCTGAGAAGTATTTTTACATTTACTTCTCTTCATTATTTCACATGAAATAAATTTTTATTTTGAATAATTCGGTCCCTTTGAGCAAACTGTATTGATTAAGTGAATAAAAACTGCTACTGCAATTTCATTAAAAATATCTATGTTTATTCATAGTTTACTTCTTAATATTTCATTGTAAATCGAGGTAAATCACAAATATAATTTACAGCCCAATTTATTTTGAAGTCAAGTATGCTGGCCTTCATGTTTCATTCTGAAATAATCTTTGAACATTTTTCAGGGCGTGGTATTTGATCGACAAGTATTTTAGCGTGCCAGAAATATTTTCGACCAGTCTGTATTGATTGAATTCACCTATTGCGATATATTATTAGGGAGCTCAAGATATGAAGAATCGCAGAATCCTTTTCTCTTTTCGACACTGGTTTTGAAACATAGCTCGTGCTTTCATTTCATTTCAAAGTAAAGGGAACATGATGGTCTCATAGTATAGTTTATGAAGTCATGGCGTTTATGGCCAGCTTAATATAGCAACATACAACCAGTACTAAAAATTTCTATGGATTCATGTCTGACTTTTTCTGTTTTAGAAAGTTATGCCTCTTACTTGGAAGATTTGGAAAACATTTTTTATAAATAATAATATCCATACAAAATATTTTTTTCTATTTCTCTCTGATATTAAGCGAAGAAATTTAAACAATTTAAACATTCTCCAGTACATTTTACGATTTGTGATTGAAATTTTCGTCTATCCCTTGAGAGTAACTCTGTGTACAATACTACTTCGCTTTGACTCTTCAGGTCTGCGGAGCGAGAAATTGCAATGTTAGTTCCTTAAACTCGCAATTTGAATCAATGGCATAGGAAAATTTCGCTAAGGAAAGTCAACCAACGGAATCTAAATTATATAGAAGCCTATGCGTGAAGTTCGACGGAGAACTTTTCAACGTTCGACTGTGGAATTTTGCTCTTTGGAATCTCGTATTTTAGCCCCTGCATTAATGCATCACGAGAAATACTTCCTAGAATATTGCTCAGAAAGACGCAAACTGGGAGAAATGACTTGTTATGTTTAACGGTGCAACCAGCAAATCGATAGTAGAAACTTCACTAACAATCTCAGAAATAAGTCTTGATCATGTGCACTTATGTATGTATTATTATTATTGTTATTACACCATTAAGCCGTTTTCCTTTCGGGGTAGGCGTGACTCACTCGGTAGGGAGGGGAGTAGTGTGAGGAAGG